>JAJKLG010000023.1:0-83032 GCA_022539325.1 Xylariaceae sp. FL0804
CCCTAACCCTAACCCTAACCCTAACCCTAACCCTAACCCTAACCCTAACCCTAACCCTAACCCTAACCCTAACCCTAACCCTAACCCTAACCCTAACCCTAACCCTAACCCTAAACCCTAAACCTAACCCTATAAATAATGATATTTTCAAGCCGTATAAGCACTTATAAACACTTATAACCTTATAATAATAATAAATTAAATATTATTATTTTTTATAACCCTAAGCTAACCCTAAGCTTTACCGGTAAATTATATAATCTTATTTAAAAAATACGTAATTATAGCCTTAAATTTAAAGCACGCGGTTATAATTAAGGGTATATAATTAAAATTAAAAGTATTTAAAGTATATAAAATACGTAAAGTATATAATTATAACCCTAAACTAAAAAAACGTTTTTTTTTATTATTAAGCTTTAAATTATTCGAATTTATAATAAAAACTAAATATATATTATTAATTACATATATAATATTTAAGCCAGTATATTTAAAATAAGCTTATACTTTAAATAATAATTTATTATAGGAAATATAAGCATTAATAATATTATAATAAAATAAGCCTTAATTTTAGCTTTTTTCCTTTATAATAATTATAAACCCGGTAATATAATAATAAAATCTTTTTAATTATACTTATTTATTAACGCTTTAATATATTAATATAAAAAATACTTATTTTAAGTTATTTTAAGGGTATATAACTTAATATATAATTATATTAACGTGATTACGGTAGTATGGTTATAATATAGCGCGGGGTAACCGGTCCGGCGTAATTACGGCGGTATAATTATAATATAATATAAAGTAACCGGTCCGGTATAATTACCGTAATATAATTATACCGGTATAATTACGGCGGCGTGGTTATAATATAGCGTAAAGTAACCGGTCCGGTATGGTTACGGTAATATAATTACACCGGTATAATTACGGCGGTATAACTATAATATAGCGTAGGGCAACCGGTCCGGTATAATTACCGCGATATAATTATACCGGCGTGGTTATAGCGGCGTGGCTATAATATAGCGTAAGGTAACCGGTCCGGCATGGCTACCGCGATATAACTACACCGGTATAATTACGGCGGTATAACTATAATATAATATTACGGTAGGCTATTAACAGGCCTATTCCGATAATAGCACTTAGTTTAATACTAGGGATTTTTACCTATATATAAGGCTCCTCGCACTATATTCGACCTCTTTTCGGCTTTAACTCCCGAAGGATTAGCTTATATAATAAGCTAATTATAAATATTATTACCCGTTTTACCTATTTTTTCTTTTTTTGCTTTATGCCTAACCCCCTTTATAATACGGTTATAATAATTTTAACCCTTTTACCCTCTGGTTACCCGCAAAGTAATTATCTTATCTCGTCAATTATTAAAATACCCTTATTCTATACCCTTTTTATTCCTTATTTATTATGGATCCGGGAAAGAATCCTGTTTCTTTTAGCCCAGGTTTAAATTCTGGTCTAGTATAAGGACCATTATGCTTAATTATTACCCGTAGTCCTACCGGTATGCAGATTCGACCTATTACTACTATTAAAACCGATATAAGCTCCTAAATAATCCCTCCGCGTATTATTACCGCCGTTCTAGATCTCTAGGCCCTATAATAGTAATTATAATAATTTAAGCAAATTAAAGATTTCCAGTAATAAATTAAGACTTTTACCAGATTTATTAAAGTACTAGGTCGGAAACGCTAATACTCCGACTTTAATTCGGACGATTACGGTAAAAACCTTAACCTAGCTAAATCTATCTTTACCTTTATACTAAAGTTTTCCTATAAGTAACGGGATAAATAGCTTATAAACCTTCGGAAAGCCTTTAAAAGTGCCCCGAAGAAATATTATAATATTTACCGGCGGATTAACTTTATAGTATCCAAAATAGACTTATAATACCGGCCACTTTAAGACCGTAAAGTCTAATACAAAAAACCGGCGGAATCCCTTTAACTCCGGTCCGACTAGAACGCATTCTCCCAGTGAACCGCGTTATTAATCGGAAATACCGATTATTATAACGCTACTATTACCAAGGCTTTATAGGAGGCTATATAACGTTCCCGGTAATACCCGAAAGAGTTCAATTAATACCTATAATCCCTAAAGGACTAAGCAGAAATTAAGTTATAAGCGGCCAGCATTAGGTTTTTTTACGGCAAGCTTATAAAGCCTTTTCGAACCAAAATTAAGAAATTAACTCCCACCTTCCCGGCGATTTATAAGGGGATAATAACCCTGGCCATTAAACTTTAGGAGATACTCCCCTTTAATAGTAATACACGTCTCGAGTCCGGGCCGTTAAGTTATCGGTTTAATTCCGGCACCTTACCGGGCTTATAGGAATTATTACTTAGCTAATAGACTATTAAATTATAGTATATTAGCTTATTACCGGCGATACCGATACCCCTTTTTTTATTACCGGAGAAAAAGCGGGAATACCCCGATTAGGAGGCGAAAATCTAACGGGATTTTAACCTTATAACACCGCTAGCAAACGGCACTCAACGTAATAAAAATAATAAGATTATACCGTGCCGTAATTATAATAATAATACTCATTAGGCTACCGAATGCCCACAGAAAAAGAATTAATAAAAGTAATAGAAGTAAAGGAACTTATATACTTACTTAATCCCCTTATATTACCCGCGAAGGAATTAAAGGAGTTCCGGTTATAGGTCGGCCTATAATCCGGGCTATATTCGTATACTCCGGTCCGGTTATTAAGCTGCGAAATATTTATTATTAAGTAAGGTTTCGGTAATAAAACCGTAAAAACCTTATTACTAGTTTTTAATTACCTTGGGTAATTACCCGAAAAAGTTACCGTTATTACCACTATTCTTTTAAAAAACCTAATCTTACCGTTACTATTATCACCGTTACCAAAAGCTTATTATCCGTTCCCGTTATTCTTAATCCCGTTATTCTTTTATTACTAGGCTTAGCCGGTATTACCTCAATACTAGGGTAAAAGGGTACCGAATAACACCGCCTTTATTACCGGGTTATAATATTATACTAGGCTTATAGGTTGGCGTACCCCTAAACTTATTAGGAGGTAAGACATTATTCCGATTAAAAAAACCTATCTCTTATTATCGCGGCGGTAGGGCTCTGGCCTCCCTAGTAGGAAAGCATACCAGAATATTAAATAAGCCACCTTACAACTATACTATTATAATCTGGGCTATACCGGTTATAATTCGGATATAATTCGTTAAAAAGGCGTAATATTTTTACTTCTACTACTGGAAAGGGTTTTTATCCCTAATAAGTAATCCGTTAATCGTGTAATTAATCTATTATATAATCCACCCAAGTGGTAAAAAACGCAAGTAGTAAAAAATATAAGTGGTAAAATCCACGCACATAATCACCTATTTACAAAGTTTTAAGTAAAAGTAGGTCGCCTTTTTAACTAAGCAAGATAACACCGTTATTAAATCGCTGGCCCGGCTTTATATACACAAATATAAAAGCTATTATAAGGCATAAGGGTTAATAAGGGCGCTTTAACCTTAAGGGGGGGGGGTAATTATTATAGTGGGCTATTAACAGGCTTATCCTAATAATAGTACCTGGTTTAGTATTAGGGATTTTTACCTATATATAAGGCTCCTCGCACTATATTCGACCTCTTTTCAGCTTTAACTCCCGAAGGGTTAGCTTATATAATAGGCTAATTATAGATATTATTACCCGTTTTACCCGTTCTCTCTCTTTTTACTTTATACCTAACCCCCTTTATAATACGGTTATAATATATAGCGTAGGGTAACCGGTCCGGTATAATTACCGCGATATAGTTATACCGGTATAATTACGGCGGTATAGTTATTATATAGTATAAGGCGACCGGTCCGGTATAACTGCCGTAATATAGCTACACCGGCGTGGTTATAGTATAATGCGGGGCAACCGGTTTAGCGTGGTTATAGCGGTATAACTATAGTATAGTGTAAGGCGACCGGTCCGGTGTGGTTACCGCAATATAATTACACCGGCGTGGTTACAGCGGTATAATTATAATATAGCGTAGGGCGACCGGTCTAGTATGGCTACCGCGATATGGCTGCATTAGTATGGCTGCGGCGGCGTGGTTATAATATAACGTAGGGCAACCGGTCCGGCGTGGTTATAATAACGTGGTTATACCGGTATAGCTGCGGTAATATAGCTATAATGCAGTGTAAGGTAACCGGTCCGGCATAGCTACCGCGATATAATTATACCGGCGTAATTACGGCGGTGTGGTTATAGTATAGTATAGGGCAACCGGTCCGGTATAATTACCGCGATATAATTATACCGGCGTGGCTGCGGCGGCGTGGTTATAGTATAGCGTAGGGTAACCGGTTTAGTATAGTTACGGTAACGTGGTTGCACTAGCATGGCTGCGGCGGTATGGCTATAGTATAATATAAGGCGACCGGTCCGGTATAGTTACCGCGATATAATTATACCAGTATGGCTACGGCGGTATGGTTATAATACAGCGTAAGGCAACCGGTCCAGTATAGCTGCGGTAATATAATTATACCAGCGTGATTATAGCGGTATAACTATAATACAGCGTAAGGCGACCAGTCCGGTATAGCTGCGGCGATATAACTATACCGGTATGGTTACAGTATAGCGTAAAGCAACCGGTCCGGTGTGGATACGGCGGCGTGATTACGGCCGAGTGGTTTCGGCGGCATGGTTATTACGGAATAGGTTAATTACGGTGGGCTGGTTTAAGTGGGGTACCGTTACCACGTGGTCCGGCCGGTATAATATAGGTTAGCTTTTCTAGCCGGGTACGATTTCCGACCAGGGAGGATTTATAAATAAGCCGGCTATATATCCGTATATAAGCTATGCGTTAAAAAACCAAATATCTATCGCGTATATTATACGAGTATTTTTCGCCTTTAACCTATAACTAATAAAAAACGTAATATTTATTAATCTCTTAATATTTTATTTTTTAACGCTCTCCTCTTATTAGCTTATATAATTACCCTATAATAAATATTTGGTTTTTTATCGTATAAATAGGGTATTAATTCGTAATAATTCGATTTTTTATATAAGTTATTTACGAGATCGATAAAAGCTAACTGCGAGGTTAATACTAATAACGTAAATTATCGGTAATATTCTATAAAACTTAAAATAATAAATCCTTAACTAAGGGATTATCCCTAGGATCGAGGTTATATTAATGCCTGGCCACTCCTAATCCGCGAAAATTTTATCCTAGCTTTCTCCGCCCTAGAGCTTACCCTGGCCCTACTAATAAATTATAATACCACGTTTATTCTTTAACTCGGCCTCCGAACCCTTATTAGCAGTCGTGGGGAAACCGGCCTTATTAAAGGCAGGAGCGTTATTAGCGGCCGAGTTATTACCCTCGGTCTCCGGACCCTTACAAGCAGTTATAGGGAAACCGGCCTTATTAAAGGCAGGAGCGTTATTAGCGGCCGAGTTATTACCCTCGGAGCCGGTTTCCGGACCTTTGCGAGTAATTATAAGGAAACCGGCTTTATTAAAGGCAGGAGCATTATTAGCGGCCGAGTTATTACCCTTAAAGTAAAAATTAATTAAGTCCTTGCAAGCAGTTATAAGGAAACCGGCCTTATTAAAGGCAGGAGTATTATTAGCGGCCAAATTATTACCCTTAAAGTAAAGGTTAATTAGGTCCTCCCCGTTAACCTCCTCCTTAATATCCTCTTTATATTCGGTAACCCTATTCCCTATATACTTTATACCCGTGCTCGAGTAATAACCCCTCGCGTTAACTATAACCCTATTTAATTCGGAAATAATAGCCCGGGTCTCGAGAGCTATAAACCGGGCTTTAATAGCGGTTAAGCGTTCGCATATAACGAGGGCATTAAATACCGCTTAAACGATAGGCGCCGTACGATTAATAGCCGAAAAAAGACCCGGTTAATCCTTATACTTATCCTTAGGCGGGGTTCGGGGTACTATAACTGCCTAAAGAGGAAGTATTATGCTATAAATTAAATAAATTATTAAATAAGGATTAAGCGGAAAGGTAACGGGTGCTTACCCAGGGATACGGCCTCCTTACTCTTATCTTAGGTAACCTTTACTCCTTCCCGGATTAGGTCTTTAACCCTGGTAGCAAAAAGCTGGTATTTTATACCCGTGTTTCCGCCAAAGTAAGTAAAAAAAAGCTCGCGGCCTTTATTAGCGAGTATACCGGTTATTTGGATAAAGTTAAAAAAGCATATACGGTATAAGGGTATTAAACTTACTCCCTTATAGGTTTAGTATATTACCTAATAACGTATATACTTAATTAATAATCTTATAACGGGTTAGCCCGCGGATATTATTAACGTTTTACGGGTAAATAAGTAAATAATTAGCTTACTTATTACTTTAATGCAGGCTATTTATAAGAACGTAAGGTTTTAATTTACCGCCTTTTTAACGCAGTTATAATACGGAACCGCGAGTATATAAGTATCCGCCTTTTCCGGCGGAAAGGAACTGATATCGAACATATTTAGGCGAAAGGGTTTTTTTAAAACGCTGCCGTTAGCCTTAAAGCTCGCCTTTTACTTCTTATTTAAAATCTTAAAGGCTACGGTAACGCCCCCCAATACTACTCCATTAATTATTATACTATAATCGGTAAGTATTTATATAGGGTAAATAAATAGGTATTAATAATAATACGATTAGGATAAAGCGTTAATAAAATCCTCGCGAGGATATAAGTAAAGGGATACCGGATCCGCTATAATCGTTCTCGAATATATATACCTTATACTAATAAATCGCCGGCGCTATACTAGTATAAAGCATTAAACCGAACTATTTTACTACGCTAATTAGTTCGAAATAAACTGCCTCGCTATCGGGGGGGGGGGGGGGAAAGGGGATATATAAGTAAAGTAAGGTTAAAGATAAAAAGTTAATAATAGAATTAGCAAAGCGGGAAATTACTTAAATACCCAGCTAGGTAAATTAAATATTTAATTTCTTATCCCATTTTACCGGGTACTCGCTAAGTAAGAATATGGCTTTTATGGGAACGGGAAAGGAAAGGAGTAGTAATCGAAGCAGAAAGGGAAGAAGCAGTGGTTAAAGGAGAGAGGAAAAGAGTAATGGTTATAAATTAAGGTTATAAACCCTTTTACCTAATCTAATAGGATTCGTATTAAAGATTACAGTACGGGGGAAACGTAACCCTTCGGTGGTTAAAAACTAAATATATATATAATACCGGATATTTTATTTTTAATACCTCTCGGGCTGGGTAATATAAATAATAATCTTTATTTATTTTATATAGGTTTTTAATTATTATATAAACAGCTTTATATAAAGATATTAAAACGCAGCCTTTTAATAATTAAAAACCGAATATTTATATAATACCAGATATTTCGTTTTTAATACCTCTCGGGCTGGGTAATATTAATAATAATTATTATTTATCTTATATAAGTTTTTAATTAGCATATAAACAGCTTCGTATAATAATCTTATAATTTAATAATTACCATATATACCCTTCCCTTCGGTGGCAGCTATAAACAAGGTTATATAAGGGTTACTTAAAAGATTTTATCGCCCGTATATACTCTCAACCTCTTTTTTTTCTTCTTTAACCACTAAACCTTTATTATAAAATATAATCCCCTTTTCCTTATCGGCCTCATCCCTTATACACGTTATCTATTATTCCGTATATAATAATTATAATATTTTATCCGGTAATACTAACTCTTATATATAATAAAATCTCGGTTACCAATCCTAAGAAGTTTATATACCTGCCTAGCTCCTTTTACACTCGTATAATATACGCATATATATACAATGCCTTTTCGGTACGCTAAGATTAAGGCTTATAATATCCCGGATAGGCTTTACGAAATTAGCACGGATATTATAGGCTTCGGTAAGGTTATAGTTTACATAAATAAGGAAACCAACCGAATTAGCTTATGGCTTTCGACCGATAAGAAAGATTACCGTGCGGTTATAAAACACCTCTACCTTAACGTAAGTATTTTTATACATAGCTTATTATTTATAATAAGTTAACATTAGTATACAGGATAAGGAAAAAACCGCTTAATTAATGCCCTCGGATTTCGTTAGCGTTAAAATAAACCCGAATAAAATACCTTACGAGCTAATCGCTAAGATTATATACTAGCCAGAGCGCTTTACGGCCGTCCTTATTTAAAATCGTGGCTCGATAAGCTTTAAAGGTATAAAATACCGCTAATATGCAAACCGGCGTAATCCGTTTAATAAAGCCTATTATATAATACCGGGTATAATAAACGGTACTTATAGCGCTTATATATAAACTAGGTTATCCGCGTTATATACTTATTATAAGTGATTATACGAGATATAATAACCGAGTAGTAAAGTATAAAACTCCGTCCTGTTTTCGAAAGCTTAACTCCCTTTTATATTCTCGCACAATTTACTAGCGGTATATAATGGTAAAAAATGGTTACCGTATAGGACAGTTTACGTTATGGGTTTTAACGTTTTATTTCCTAGTCCCGTATAAAAGGAAATCAATTTATTCTCGTATCCGTTATATATCTCTCGTATACCTCGGACTATCTTAAATACTACTTAACTATTTTCTTTATAATAATCACTAATAGCTTAACCTTAAAAGTATAAAGGTATTTTGGCTCCTTACCGCTTAACTACTCCCGTATCTCACCGCTCGATTACTCCCGAAAACAGGCTCGCTTTATTTTTTTATCCCGCCGGTATTATTTTATCTCCGCCTAAAACTTTTTATAATCCTTAATACCCTCCGCGAACCAAACCTTTTTTATCTCCGTACCGTAAAATCCCTTCGGGAAACAAGCCCGCTTTCTTAACTTAAAAACGCCTTATAACCGGAGGCCGAACGCAATAAGAAAAAGTATTTATAGGGCATACCTATAAAGCCTACTAAGCCTATTATCAAGGCTATTAACGGGACCGGTAGCGTACAAGATCGGTCGGGTTAAACTTTTAAACTAACCGTTTATATACCGAAATAATAAATAATGCTTAAAGGCCTTATTCTTAATATGCCTACTACCGGGAATAGATTTAAAATTTAATTCGGTTTCTTATTTATAATTAATTACACACCCGGGGTAACGGCTTAAATTAAAAGTATATAGCCTACTAAACCCTTATAGCGGGCGAATTAAAAATAACCTAAACAAGTAAGGCGTAAAACGGTATACAGGCTTACCTCGCTAATACCTAAGCAATATTTTATTACCAGGATCTTATATCGCAGGGGCTTAATTAAGCGAAAAGGTAAAGGATTATTTATAAACTAAAACCCCTTAACGCATATATCCAAATAAGTATTAAGATCGCGAGCTATAAAAGCGTCTACCCAGGCGGCTACCTGCCAGATCGATATCGGCCCTTCGAGCTCCACCTTATCCCTAAGGTAACAAAAAAAGCGGTTAATTTCTCAATAAACGAATCGGTTTATAGCGGGTTTATCTAATTATATTTCAAATACGGTAAGCGTACAGGCCTCGAGCTTCCACGCTATACTATACGGTAAGGGGGAAGCACGGGCGGTTATATTAATATTATTAATACCTATTATATAGCGATCGAATATAAAGTAATAGAAAAGGTTAATAGCCGGGCTATTATATATAATAAGGCCGGATACTTATAACATATAATTACCCTTAAAAACTATGCTCGATATTAAGTGCGTAAAGGCGTTTTATGGTTTTTTTATTATCTCCCGCATCTCCCCGGCTAAAGCGGTATTAAAAACCGCCTTTAAGCGAAAAGTATTATAATATTAACCGGCCTTATAAATATCGACCTTTTTCCGGCCGTTTACCGTTAACTGGGTAGTATTAACCTTACGCGGTATTAACGTATAAATCGGAATACCTGCGAAAGGCGTTAATTATCCGGTATTAACCTTACGCGGTAACGGGGTAAAAAACGGAATATCCGTAAAAGGCGTTAACTAAGGGGTATTAATTTCGCGCGGTATCGGCGTAAGAAACGGAATACTTATAAGGGAAGGGACTTCGTTAGCTTAGAACTAAGCGGGTAAGGGTAATATAAGTGTTTATAGGAATAATAGCGGGAAGGAATAAAGAGATCCGCGAGGGAGTTACTTATAATACCGTGCGTATATATTCGATTTTTAACGTGTTCCCGGAATATAAAATTAAACGTATAACTAGATATATAATTAAATACATATAAAAATTTATATAATACTATACTACCGGTTATAAAAAACGTAATATTTAAAACACTCGAAATATTCCGTTTCTTAAGCGCGCGAGATGGTTTAAAGAGTGTTATAAGGCGATAATAAGTATTTCGTTTTTTAAGATAAAAGAAAGTCATTTAATAAAGCAAAGTATTCGGTAAGTGGCAGGGTTATAGTATAATAAAACCTATATTAGCCTTATATTAGCTCGGTAAGCGATTATTTTATAAAGGCCTAATACCTTTCTAAAATTAGAGTAACCCTAATAAAAAGCAAAGTAATTAATACCTGGTGTATATTGCCCTATATCGGTTCCCGGTTATTCCTTACCCATTATAACGGGACCGGAAACTATTACCCACTTTTCCCTAATATCCACCCCTAATAATAAAACTCTACTCCGGATACGCCCGTACGCCCCCCCTGTGGAAAGAGAAAACGGTTATTATAATTAGCGTTTTTTTTTTAGGGCGCTTTTTCTGGCTGTTTTAGTATAGCCTATAACCGGGATAATAGCTAATATACCCCGATCCCGTTACGGGCTCCTAGCCTCGATACACAAAAACCACCTAATATAACCTTATAACCTGCGGATAGCCTATAATAGGCGGCGGCTATTATAATTAACTCGAAAGGGGCGGACCCTTATACCGGTCCCTATTACTAACCGGGGACTTAACCCTTATCCTTTCTTATTGTTTTATTAATATTATCCGATTCGATAGGTATTTTACCGCGCTTTTAAGGGACCCGAGTGCCCGAGCGCCCTGGGATATAAATACGCAACCGCATAATTCCGTTGCGGGTAGCCGGTATAAGAGCGGAAGGGTTATTAGGGAGCAGAGGGGTTATTTTTAATTAAATTATACCGTAGGGCAGGTAAAGGAAGAATTTACGAGGATTAATTATTAGCTCGAGTATGATTTTAAGGTTATTGCTAATAGTGATAAAGCCAGTGTACTAGTTAATAACCTCCGTAATCGGTCCGCAGGATACCTAAGTGCTTACGTTACGGCTAGATTAGGTAGTAATTCCTGTGCCCCGTTAGATTAGCTCGTGCGTATTAGGACTAGGCCGGGTAATAGTATTTATATGCTTTAAAGCCTTGTTACGCTTTTTATACCCATTCTCGGTATAAATGCCTTTGATAAGATTAAAATATACCTTATAATAATAATAACGTAGATTAACCGCGGGGCTATTAGTTAGGTAAGCGTAGCCTATAACGGCGAGGCGGTGGGTAATATTACCGGGAAGTTTACCGTTAGCATTATAATATTTTCCGGCTAAGATCCGCGATTTTAAAGGTATATTACCGTGGTAACCGAATTAATGCTTATATATAAGTACGTTAGGAACGCTATCGATCGTATATAATATATCCTTAACGCCCTTAATAAGGATAATATCCGCATAATACCGTATTTTCGCGCTGGGTTAACGCCCTTTATTAGCCCTTATACGTTTCTTTAATTTCTCGCGTTTCTTAAAAAACTCATCGATTTCTTTACTAATATATGCGTTTATAACGGGGTAATCGCGAATAAGTTTTATAATAATACGCTAGTAGGCCCGGGCTTTAATTAACGGCTAATCCGATAAAATAAGACTTTCTACGTCGATTTCGTAGTGCTAATAATAATAAATAATATTAATAACGCGGTTATTATCGCCGCCTTCGGTAAGCTAAAAAGGGGAAAGAATGGAAGGAAAATAGCGCTTAATAACTAAAATACACCCGTCGTTTTCCGCGGAATCGTATTCGTTAACAATATCTCCTAGCAAAGGGAGCTCGAGCTTATTATCGGATTCCGATTTATCCGAGTCCAAGGACTCGGAGTTTTTTTTATTATTATAAGAGTCCGATTTTTCGCTATCCCTTAACTTCGGTTTAAAAATATAATTAGATTAAGGCTATTTACTGTTTTTTAATACTTCGCCGCTAGGACCGGTAATATTACTGGCTTCGATAAATATATTTATAACGGGACAGCTTACTAGTAATATTCCTAGTAAATTACTGGCGTAAAAAACCGAATATTTATAAAAAGGGGGCTAGGCTGTAAAGAAACCAGATATTTGCGAAAAAAAGGGTGAGTATAACTGCGAAAAAATTAAATACCTGTAAGCCGGGTAAGGTGGTTATAGGAGGGATAAAAAAAAGTAATAAGTTAAATAGCAGGAAGTAAATTAACCGATAACCTTTAATTCGGATATTCCGTTTCTTAAGCCGAAGGGATTAAGTTAATAAGTACGTTAGTAATGGTTTTAAAGGTTACCGGTATAAGAAACTGAATATATATAAAGGGGGGCTAGGCTATAAAGGAACTAGATATCTGCGAAGAAAAGAATACGTATAATTATAAAAAAGCTAAATACCTATAAGCCGGGTAGGGTGGTTATAAAAGGGATAGGGAAAAGCGATAAGTTAAATAACAGGAAGTAAATTAACTAATAACCTTTAATTTAAATATTCCGTTTTTTAAGTGGAAGGGATTAAGTTAATAAGCTTGTTAGCGATAATTCCGGTGGTTACCGGCGTAAGAAACCAAATATCTGTAATAAGGGGGGCTAGGCTGTAAAGGAATCAGATATCTGCGAAGAGAAAAATGCGTATAATTACGAAAAAGCTAAATACCTGTAAGCCAAGGGAGTTAATTATAAAAGGGATAGGAAGGAGCAAAAAGTTAAATAATAATAAGTAAACTTATAACCTTTAACTAAGATATTCCGTTTCTTAAGCCAAAGGGATCACGTAAATCAGCTCGCTGGCAAAGCTCTAGGTGGATTGCTAGCGGAAGAAACCGAATATATACAGAAAGGGGGCTATAACTGCAAAGGAACCAAATATCTACAAAAAAAAGAATGCGTATAACTATAAAAAAGCTAGGTACCTGCGAGCCGGGTAAGGTAATTATAGGAGGGATAGGGAGGAGTAATAAGTTAAATAGCAATAAGTAAACTTATAACCTTTAGCACGGATATTCCGTTTCTTAATACAAGAGGGTTACGCTGGTTAGGTTTTTTATATCTGGATAAATAAGTAGGTAAGCAGGTTAAATTATAGGTTTTTTTATTTAAGCTATAGTAGCGGCTAATCATAGCTCGCGTATTATATAATATATAAAAAAGACTTTAAAAATCGTTTACCTTTTCCGACTCTTTAAATTCCTTTATTTACTTGCTTATTTACCGAGTAACGATATGTTTAATCTATTCCGGTTCCTTCCTTTTCTTATTAGGCCTGGCGGGCGTTACCAGGGTATTCCCGCTATCCTTTCCCTTAGCGGACTTAGGGAGGTCGCCCGTATAAACACTACCCGATGCCGTAGGAAAACCTAAGGGGACTTTAATAACCTCGGGTGTTAATTTTATAATAGATATTGGTTTTAAATATATCCCCGAGTTATCGGGACCTTTGCTTATATTAGGATTATAATAAAACTCTTTATTCGGGGCCGCACCTATAACGGATATATTATCGGATATATTAGAGGGCAGGCGTTAGGTATTAAGCACGGAGCACTACGCAGTAATACTCGCGTTAATGGCCGCCGGGATTAGGCCAGGTATAAAAGCATTAAGCAGAGAAGTGGGCGTTTTGGGTCCGTAAAACGAACGCGAACTCTCTGAGTTTTTAATTTTAGGGATTTTTTTTTAATGGGTGTTCTCGGACTCGTTAAGACCTTAATTAACGGTAGTCGGGCTAGGCCTAGCGGGCGGGTTTTTAAAGAATAAGGGCTGGTTCTCTATAGCCTAAATAGTATCCGATTCTAATAATACTGGATCGGGATGCGGTTATATTACCGCGTAATGCTCGGTTATATTAGGCTATTACCCGTATTATTTTTCGGCCGTCGGGGGTATAAAGGGACCGGTATCCGTTTAAAAACCCGGGGCCGGTAATATGCCGTTAACGGGCCGGTTATTAAGGAGCCCGGGCAGGATATATATAACCTAAATAATACCCGATTTTAATAATACTGGATCGGTAATTAGGCCAGGCCCGGCGGGCCGGTTTAAGAGGTTTTAGGGTATATTCTTTATTTTATTAAGGGTGGCTTATTCTAATAATACTGGATTAGGATACGGTTATATTACCGCATAATACTCGGCTATATTAGGCTATTACCCGTGCTATTTTTCGGCCGTTAGGGGTATAAAGAGACCGGTATCCGTTTAAAAACCCGGGGCCGGTAATATATTATTATATACGTTATAATAAGCTTCCGATTCGGGTAGCGGGGGTAATTCGGAGTAGCGCGCTTTAGCCTTATCGGAGATTTAACGCAAAATATTATCCACTTTTTTAAGGGAACTATATTTTCCATAGTTTATAATCCATTAATGCGCTAAAGCCTATTATGCCTTGATAAAACCCTTCTCGTTATCTTAAATCTGCCCGTTTATCTAGTTAAGGACCTTAATTAGGTTAAGCTCGCTTATATCCTCCCCGGTTTATAAAAGGTCGCTTACCGCTATTATAGCTTAGGAAGGAAGGATAACGGAAAGTGGTTTAAATAGCTATTTTGATTAAATATCGGGCTACGTTAAAAACCCCTTATAGTCCGTAGTCTCCATCTCGGGGGCGAGGGCCTTACCGGCCTTTACTAAATCTCTAAGGGAGATATATACGCCGCGGTGGTTTCCTTACCGCTTCTAGGTGCGGATTAGTCTAGTAAGCCACGAATAAAACCTATATAACCGGAGGAATCCACGGGATCGGTATTCGGTAATAAGAATATTAAACTGGGTCCATAAGTAAAGGTTAACATTTAATTACAGCGCGTTTATAACGGTTTAGTATTATAAGAGTTATTATTTAACGTTGTTTAAGTCTTTATCGTCCACTCCGAACTTTAGGCTAGCGTATCCACGAAGAGCCTTAGCGAGGTTATTATCGCACTGCGTGTTTTAAATTAATAATACGGTTTATTAAACCGGTGATTTTTATTTATCGTTATATAGGAGTATAATCGTTTCGGTAAACAGGTATAAATTATAATGGTTTTTAATAAATATACCCGTGTTATAAACGCGGGTAAGCTCTAGCAGGATATCCTTTATTTGCATAATAGCATTTTAATAAAGAATAAGTATAACCATTTCTTCGCTATCGTTAATAAAAGTATTAACGATTAATACCCTATATTTCTCGGTGTAATAGGCCGTAAGTGCTTTAATACCGAGAACCCGGAGTAAATAAACAAGTTGCTTAAAAAGATTAGTTAGGAGTTTAATCGTATTATTTTAAAAAACCGAATATTTAAATAAAGGCGGAGAAGTATTAAAAAACCAGATATTTATACTTATAAGATATTTGATTTCTTATTAATAGATGGGGTAGCGGGTGTATATAGTGGGGGGGGGGGTATTAGCTAGCTGCGGACGGAAGAAAACGGGGACTTATACTTAGGTCCACGGTAAAGGGATAACGATTAATAACCGGCCGCCTTTCTTTCCATCCGTTTTAATATACTTAGCCTTTTAATCCAGGGCTATAGCTAGGGCCCGCGAAAAGGTAAGCGATTTAGCCGTTATAAATAAGATAAGGTTATCCTGCCGCGTAGGGAATAGGATAATTTTATCCCGTATACTTATATTAAATAGCTAATTAGCGCCGCCGTCCCCTAAGCTAAACAAGGGTATAGTAATATTAAGGCTCTCCGTAATAATATCCCGTAACCGCTAAAATCCATAGTATAGTTATTTAGGGGTTAGGGTAAAAATATATTTATTACCTATATTATAAAAATATATCTCTAGGGTTTTAAGAATATACTTTTTTTATAAAGCAGATGTTATATAATAAGCGTAATTATATATTACTAGGGTTAGGCACCGCACGAAATCGCGGTAATATTCCTACACGAGTTAGGGGAAGGCTAATTTAGGCCTCTCCAAGGTGATTTCGATATCCTCGGGAGGTAATAATAAGCCTTTAAAGTATTTTAATAAAACGGTGCGTAAATTATGCTTATTATATAACCTATAGCCTGCAGGGAATATATCCGCTTTTTCGGCCTATTTTTAGGTAGTATTAACCGCGCTTATTGTGCGCAGTAACCTGGCCAGGTCCTCGAGCTCCGATTTTTCTAAGGGGGGGGCGGGGTATTTTTATATTTCGCTGCCAAGGGGGGGGTTAAACGCCTAAAGAATATATTTTAGCTTGTAAAGGTGCTAAGGGTAAATAGCCGATAATAGGCCTATAGCTAAGAGATAGCGGTATAACGCTTAATGCTTTTTAAGGTCGATATCGAGGCGGGTTAATATTGGCCTAAAGCTATAGGCAAAATCTAAGGTAGTATTCTAGTAACCGTGTTTACCTTATTATACTCTAATAGCGTAATACCCTAAGGCAAACCGGATTTAATGTTTATAAACAGCACCGCCGTTGTTCGCTTTTATATTAAAATTATATATAGTTTTTTTCTTCTCGGTTCTTACGCGTTTATATATTTACCACACGATAAGTACCTAACCCTAATCCTTTAAGGAATGGTTAAAAGCAAAGGTTAAACCTGCAGGTAATATATTCTTATCTCTCTTATAAAACCGGGTTTAATCGTGTTTTATAAGCCGTAATAATATCGCTATTAAAGCGTATAATTTCTCGCTATCGGCTTTAGGAGGGTATTAAATACTGGTTAAAAGTACCTCCCGTAATAAGGTAATAATCTCCGGGTCCAGGGTATTAAGGGTTCGGATATTCGTAAACAGCGTATTATTCTAATAATTATACGGAATCGCTAGGCCTATAAAATAAATATACGAGGGTTATAATACGGCCGTAGTTAAACGCAGTTAAATATTAGCAAGGCTTATATAAAACGACCGTAATGTTAAGAAATAAAATATCTGGTCGCTAAATATCTTGTTTTTTAATAGACGTGGTGGAAGGGAACGCATTATTTATTTGGATATAATACTTAAACTCGAACCTATCGCGGAATTTAAGGTATACTGTTATAAAGTTCACGGTTTTAGTGTTTAATAATACCTCGGTATATATTAAGCCAGGTGCGTACTTAATAATTTCTACGTTATAAAGGCGTAACTCCTTATCGGTTATTATTACCTTATCGTAAAGATAAGGTGGGGGAGGCTTACTCTTAGCGTATTATTACCGTAGCGTAATAAAACCGTGGTCTTTTATAATAACGCATAGGTCCTTTCCTTCGTAATTATTATACTTTTCCGGAAACTTTTAATTAAGTATAGTAATAAAGGTGGATACGGTTAAAAGCGTATTATCGCGGGCGCCGCCTCGGCCGTAATTAACGTAACCGGCGCGTTTATTACGGGCTCGATCTCGGGGGAGTAAGCGTTTATAAGAGCCGCTTCCTGCGGTTAATATAGTCTCCATATCCATATTAGGCGGCTAGGCTATAAGCCGGTATCGGATTATAGAGTTATGCCTTATCGAAGTGCTTATAACGGGTACGCGGTAAGAAACGAGATATTTAGGGGCGATATTATTAGAAAAAAAAAGGCTGGGGTGGTAAAAATAGATTACTAGAGATTAAATCGCCTTATAAGTATTCCGTTTTTTATATTACGCGGTAACCTTAGTGGGATATGCTTAATTTAATCGGTTATTTTACGGAAACGGGTATATTATCGAAGTGCTTACGGCTAATACGCGGTAATTAACGGCATACTTACGAATACTATAGTTAAAAAAAAAATACGGGTATTAGTGGTGAGGAGGAAGGGAGGGCGCATTAAAGTATTAATAATCTAACCGTTTTATATATATTCGGATTCTTAATTAGTCTAATAATTAGGTAATAATTAGCATTACCCCTTTATTAATTAGGTAAGGGCGGGGTAATATAAAAGTACTCGCCGCCGCTATATAATAAAAAACCGAATAATAGGTATACGGGGTGAGATTTTTATACGAATAAGGAAGGGAACCGGGTTAAAGAGGGAAGGATAAAGTTAAGTACCTGCGATCGAGCTACCTGGTATATAGCAGTTTCCGGGATCGCGCGGCCACCACGCACACGTAGGGAAGGCATGCTTATTACACCGGCCACTTAACCTTATATGTATATTATACCTATTAGAGCAGGAGTAAATCGAGCCCGAGAAACCAAGGCGGAGGGTAGGAAATACGCGTAAGGGATAATATACTCCTGGTACCCGTATTCACCGGTTAAATATAATATAATAAAGGTAAGGGGGAAGGATGGAAATAATAAATTAAAGGGACCGCGATTACCTGCTCGGTATTTTTATAACAGGTATTTGGTTTTTAGCGTTTATATACTGGGCGGTAAAGGTTAGCTTATTATATTAACGCGGGCCCGGGCCTTATTAAAAACAAGATATTTATAAATCGGATATAATATTAGGAAGGGGATAAAGGAGGAACGCGGTAATAACCTGGGCTAGTATTAGTATATCGGCACCTTTATAACTAATATTTTATTTCCGGAATTCCGTACTTAAATAACCGGTATAAGGGATCCCTACTAAAGGAAGTAAATACGCACCTTTATACCTAATATTAGCGGTGTATTTAGTGTTTATAGGAGACGCGGGTGGGGGGGGGGGTTATACTAGGCTGGGTTAAGTTTAGTATTAAATACCTCGTTTATAATCGGTAGGTTTTTCGTATAGAGTATAGCCTATTAGCTTATTCCTCTCCACGATAATATACTATTACCTCTGGTTTTCTAATTACTCCCACCGGCGCATAGGCTGCATATTATAATCCGATTTCGGCTATTTTACGGAAAGGTTAAGGTAACCGGCCAAGAACTCGGCAAGCATATTCTTCGGTAAATAAATAAAAAAAAGAAAATCTTACCGGAATATTAAATCTACCGGTATTATTTATTAGCTTCCTAGGACAAGCCTGCTTAATACGCTAAGGAGTAAATAAAGGAGATTAAATAATCCCGGCCGTATCCCTTTTCTAAAACGCGCGCATAAATAAGAAGTCTATTACGGAGTTACCCAAAACGCGCCTACCTATAATAATGCTAGGATCTTAATAGCTCGGGCATAAGTATAGGAACGGTTATAAGGAGGCTATCCCGCTTTACCCTTTACCCGAAACCTTTAAACCCAATATTATAAAGATTATTATTATATTACCGCCCTCCCTATACCCGAACCACGGTAAGCGCTAGCCTACTAACTTAATAACCTAGCCAAGCCTAAGCAGTTATAACCCGAGTAATTACCGGAGCCTAATTAAACTCTTTTGCTTTTATAAGCTCGTTACGTCCACTCCTATTATTACTCCCCTGGACTAATAAATCCCCTCCGTTCTTAAAATTATTAAAAAAGGCCCGCCGCAGAAAAGGTATACCGGAACCTAGGCCGGGTAATAAAAATATAAATCTCTTCCCGTTATAACCGCCCGGAGGGAGCAGCCTTTAATCCTTAAACCGCTCCCCGCTTTACTACGTACTTACCTTTTTATTAAACCCATTATAGTTTAATCCAAAAATACTAGAATTATAACCATTAAGTCGAAGCTAATAATCGAGTAGGCCGGTGGTTATTAATCTAATTATGGAAAAGCCCGGTATTATTATTTCCGATATTAATCCACGCCTTTTAATCCTGCCCATGCCGTTTACTGCCGGAATACAAAGCACCCCGGCTGCGAACTAAACCCATAATATTAGCGGCCGCGTAATTAAGAAACACCGAACCTCCGTTACCTTATTTAATAGCCGTTTAGCGAAAACAAGGAAAACGGCCGCGGGGGTTATTTAACGTAATACCCTTTTCAGTAATAAAGCCTTTAAAGATATTAACCTAATTAAGGATACGGAGGTATTTAAGGAATTACTCGCTCCTAAGGTAAATAAACGTTATAAATTCGTTTCGGCTAAGTATATTATTTATATAAATAACTTTATTAAGCTTATTATTATTTATTACGGTATATATAACTCCCTATAGCTATAAGAATCCGAATATTTATAATACCGGGTTTTTTAAATATTCCATTTTTTAAGCCGCAGTTCTTAACCAGTTAAGCGTTCTCGTACTATTATATTAACGTCTTATATGTTTAGGTTATCTTTTTTGCGCCGAGTGCATTTAAATAGCTTTGCGTACCGGTTCCGATAATAATATTTAACTTAACGCCTATCCGATCTGTAAAAGTAAAATAAAGTTTTCTAAAGATAAAAAGAAATAGGGTAAGCAGTTTATTTACCCCCTTAAGCTTAAGCTTAAAACCGCCATTAATACTAGGAGACGCAGGCCGGCTTTATTATAGCCGGCGGGCTTATAGGTAGATATTATCCGCCTAATATAATATAAAGGCTAAGATATATAAAGGAGTGGTGGAAATGCTTAATCTGGTAAAGGATTAAAGGGGATAAAAGTAATTACGGAGTATATAAGTATAACCTGGAGTCGGATAAGAGCATAATACGGTATACGGACTAAAAGACCTAGTATACGATTAAAAACTAC
This sequence comes from Xylariaceae sp. FL0804, assembly GCA_022539325.1. Classification (NCBI taxonomy): domain Eukaryota; kingdom Fungi; phylum Ascomycota; class Sordariomycetes; order Xylariales; family Xylariaceae; species Xylariaceae sp. FL0804. The sequence goes on from JAJKLG010000023.1 coordinate 20,750, forward strand.
CTATAAACTAAGCTTAATTATAATATAATATAATACCTAATTTACTTATACTAATCCTTATTATTAATGGAGGGCGTTTTAGCGGATAACGGGGTTCCTTTAACGTTATTAACCGAGGTCCTTTACCGCTTTAAAGTAATTAGTAAGCTAGCGGTGGCGCGGGTACGCTTCTTATTAACCCTTTATTCCTCCCTCTCTTATTTTTTTTCCTTTTTTTTTTCCTCCCTCTCCTTTTTTCTTTGCTCCCTAGCCTCCTGGGCTTTAGCCTTCCTTTCCGCCCTATTATACGGCTTTTAAAGCCTTTTTACGGTAGACTCGGGTACGTGCTTATTAATAGGTTATTAGTCAAGTCTCGGTTAAAAGTATTCGATTAGGGTATTAATATTAACCTTGGGTTTTTCCTTTATCTCGGTTATAAGTAAGGCGGTTTTTAAGAAATCGAGCGAGGTTTTATTCTGGGTAAAATCGGCGCACTTATTAGGGTTAACTAATACAAATCGCGCGATAAGGCTAATAAACTCGAAGGCTTTAAGTATTTACGTATAGCGGTAACCGCGGGGATTATAATTAACCAGCTCCTATAAATACCGGTTAAAGGGCTAGTTATATAAAACCTTAATAAGCTTATATATAATAATAATGCCTAATTCGCCTTATATCTTCTGGGGAATATTATTTTCGGCGGCGAGCTGGCGGGAAAACTTCCGTTATATAATACGCTTATAGCTCTCGTAAATAATATTAAGAATAATAATAATCTTTTACTCTACGAACCTTATTTATCCGATCCGCATTAGTTTGCCCAGGACCTAGTTAAGTGCGTTCGTAATTTAACCTTAGCCCAGGATTATACCCTTATTATAGGCCCCTTATAGGTTTAGGCCTAGGCTGGTAATCCTGGTATTATATACGAGGACGTTTATTATATTAATAATTATATTATTAAATATATGGACGAAGGCCTTACGTTCCTTTAGGGTATACGTGGCCCGGATAATTAACACCCTTATGCCGATTAGCTATAAGAGTATTATAATCTCCCTGGGTAAAAGGTTAGCGTTTATTCTCGGCTAATAAGTAAGTATTACGGCGTAAAAAAAAGCTAAGTATTGGTTACCGGGATATTATTTGCCTTATTATATAAAAGCGCACGTTAAAGCACGCGGGTATAAAAAACGGGATATTTATAAACCAGATATTTAGTTTTTTATAACCGGGAGGAAACTTATTATTAGGCCCACGGCGACTCGAATATAAGTATAACTCGGTTAAGTAATTTAATATCCGGGTCGATAGGAGCCTTAACCTAGTCTAGTATTTAACCGAGTATAATAATAATAAGGCGGTTATAGCGGGTAAAAAACTTTAATAGCGATATCCGGTCCTTAGGGATAGGTACGCAATTATTACCGGCTAGTTTTCAAAATAGCTAGGCGGTACTACCATTACTTATATAATTAATTAACTTATTTACCGCGGTAACCCTAATAACTACTTTTTTTTTTTTAGGCTCGGGGTCGGGGGTATTATCTCCTATATCGGTATCCTTATATTCTTCTTCTTCCTTATCGGGTAGGCTATCCTCGTTTTCGGCTTATAAAAGGTTAATCGGTTCCGAATCCAGGTGGAGGTTAAATAATGCCGAATTATTAATATTTTATATAAGGATATCGAGTTTCCGCTATATACCAGGATTAATACGGTTAGTATTATTATTTTTTATTTAGCTTACGCCTATTATATTACTGTTATAATATAATACTTTCTTATATAGGTTATATTATTTAATATACTGCTTAATATATTCTGTATTATATAATAAGTGGATAACTTCGAAACGGGCGCCCTTAAGCTCGTTTCCGGGAGATTTTTAAGTGTTATCGGGAAGCAGGATAAAAATAGTTATAATACGCCGAAAGAATATATGCTTTAGGATGGCTTTAATTATACCGCGATATAAGTCGTAATCTTATTAATGCTAATAAGCACTTAACTTAAATAGGCGCGGAAAAAGAACCTATTAGGGAATTCTAACCTGCTTTATTAAGGTAAAGTGCTTTTTCGATTACTTGTTTTCTGCTTTGGGGTTTATAAGGGCCTTATAGCCCTTAACCGGATCGTATTATTTACCTAATAAAAGCTTATACCCTATAAACCCTAAAGGGATAATAAGTTAAAAACCTAAATCGTTATTATATAATTACCTAATATTAAATTTCTCCGGTAGCTTTAGTATAAGTGCCAGTAATTAGAAGCCGAGGCGGAGGTAAATAAAAAAATCCTTCGGGTGATTTATTATAAGTGTAGCGGAGCTTAGTAATAATATATCGCGTTTATACGCAGCGATTAACTTATGCGCTTAACTCGATATAGTTTTAAGTAAGTGCGCTTTATTATATATAATTATGGAGAAGTCCAGGCAGGGGTTAGCTTTTATTAATATAATTTTACCGTTTATTTTTATAGTTTTGGCTTTATTATCGGGCGTTATATTATAATTAGGAGTATTAGAGTTAATGGTATAAAACTAAGCCTCAGCCCTCGAGAGAGGTAAAAAAGCGCGGTTATCCTTTTTTAACCGCTCGATTATCTCCGCGTTTTCGTGGTCGTTAAGGCCTAATTACTCCCGCTTATCCTTATTAAGTCCCTTAATCGTTTTATTCTTTGATTTTTTAGTATATTATGCGTATATAATCGGGTATAACGAAACGTATATAATATATCCGCTTTATAAAACGTGTTAGCATTAATTAAGACGTGGAATAGGGCGGTATAATGCCCGAGGAGTAGCCAGGGGCAGGTAAGCATAGGCCGGGCTTTTAAGAAACGGGATATTTACGGCCTTATAAATATTCCGTTTTTAATAAAGGGATAGATAAGGAAGTATTAATCTCGGGTTCCGATAGGTTTAATTTATTCCGATAATTAATAAAGGCTTATTTATCTAGTATATACTCGCGCTTTATACGGTCCCGCTCGCTTTTACTCTCGCCGTATATAAAGTAAACCCTAAGCTTACCGCTAAAATAATCCCTTAGCTTATTATAGGTAACCGTGGTTAATATTAACGGTGTAAGAATAAGTATCGGCTTAAAGAGTTTTCCGTTATATAAGGGTAATACCTTTAAGCGCTAGTAGGTTTTAATAATATAATTATAGGTAAACGTTTTACCCGTTCCGTATTCGTTAGTAAGGAACGCGAATTTCGTAGGGCTGTTTAATAATATTATAACGTGGAATGCATTTATTATTATAGTTAATTTTAATATAGTGGACTAGGGAGAGCGGATAAAAAACGGAATATATTGGTAATAAATATCTCGTTTTTTAACCTTATTCGTAAACTTATTAACGAGCTGGTAAGGCTAATACTTAGCCTTTTTTATTATATATTCGGATATTACGGCGTTATCCCACTTTATACCGAAATGGTTAATATACTCTTTTATAGATTTATATTAAAATTATAAGCCGCCGGTTATTATTTAGTTAATATCGGCGTACTCTTTCCGCTATTGCTTTATATCCTTTACCGCTAGGCTAATCTCCTTAGCCCTATTACGAATTATTAATTCGTGCTCTTTTTTATGCTTTTTAGCCTGCTTAGCCTAGTCCTGGGATAATATTACGTTAGGCTTACCGGTTGCGTTATACGCACTGGCTGCGTTATCCTCGATTACGGCGCGCTAATCCGCGTGGAAAATAATAATCGGGGCTTAAATCTCTTTTAGCTTGATGGGGTTTACCCGGGTATTAATTATATCGGAGGCGGCCTTTTTAAGGAGGCTGCGAACGTATTAGAAATCCTGGTTATTAAGTTCCGGATATAAGGGGGTTTTTATTTCCGCGGCTTTGCGCTTAATCTCGGTTATACTATTGCTTAATTATTTGGCTAAGCCCTTCCGTTCCTCGGAGGAATCCGCGTTATCGAGTTAGGCCTAAAGGGATTTTACTTTTATAAATTAGCTTTCGAGCTTATCTGCCGGGTTACTGCTTTTTATTTTTTATACGGGTTGTTTCCGGAATATACTGGATTTCGCTTTTGCGTCCGGATTATTCCGGATTAATTTAATTACTGCGATTATTCGGTCCGTAAGAAAGTCTAGGGTTAACGGGTTAATAGGAGTGCGAAATTGCACGAAAAAGTGCTATACTATAATAGACTTACGACGCCGTTTAAAGTAATAGTTAACCAGCTTTAGGGCATAGTTCCAGGCCTTTATCGTATAATATAAATGCTTTTCTCCGTTAATAGGCTCGAGTTAAGAAAGGTGTTTAGGAAAATAACGGAGTAAGTAATACGCTGCGCTAATAATCGCATTACTAAATATGCTAAATATTACGTTATTATAATCGATATCTTTTAGCCGTGGTATTTAATAGTTTAAGATTAAGGTATGTTATAGCTCGGGTGGTATATTATCGAGATTTTCCGGTGACTCGATAATAAACTTTAGGATTCTCTCGAAGTTAGGGGATATTTTTAGTCCGCAGTTAATACGGTATTCGTAGTATAGGGCTAAATGTTTAAATACTAGGTAATAAACGGTTAATAAAATCTTAGGAAACGGGATATTTACTAAATGCGGATATTTAGTTCCTTAATAATATATACCTTATTATAAGTATTAATAAAAAAATTAAATAGGTTTGTAATCTTAAAACCAAGATATAATACTATATTACCCAGTATATTAAGGGTGCTTAACCTGGCCATAATACGTAATTTATAATTTTAATAATAATTTTATATTAGGCCAGATACTTTGTGGGGTTTTAAGTTATATATAGGCTTTATTATTACGGGCGGGATGTTATCGGCGCTCGGCTATTATTAAGGGCGCTCGTAATTATGCTACTGGATTACGGTAAGGAGGCTTTAACCCCCGTAGTCCTCGTCCTTAGCGGGAATACCTTAGCGCGCCTCCCTAGTGACTTTTAACGATACGGACTCGGTTATAGCTGCGAATAAGTTAAAGGCGGTTAAAGGCGCGAAATCGAGTAAGTATGGTTTAAGAAACGAAATATTTATTAGGTCGGGTAGATCGGTAATAATAATTATACGGATAAGGGTAATAGGTTAAAAGGAACGGAGGAAAGGGTTTATTTATATATACTTATTAAATATTTAATTTCTTAATATATTTATATATTCGTTAACCTATATAGTGCGCGGACGGTAAGGGGCGGAGGTAAATGGTTATAGAAAGCGGGCGTAAAGGGGAAGTTTTGCTTATATATACCTACCTATTAGATTTTTTATTTATTTGAACCGGTATATAATCAGTGCTCCGGGAGGGGCGAATAAAATAACTAATACGAATAATGCGAATTAGGTAAAGGGTGCAGGTATACAATGGTTATAAAAATAACGTAGGTGGCCTTAGGATATAAAAGGGCAATGCTTTAATAACTCGAGGGCTAATAGGTATCTCGTTTCTCGGGCTTTAATCGGTAAGGGGAGGATTAAACGATTTACGGAGGGAAATAGGGTAATTATAAAAACCGATATCGCAATTCCTCGATAAATAAGTGGTATAATAGTTTTTTTATTTCCGAGTATAAGATTAATAATATATAATAATTAGTATATATTCTCCCTCCGTAAAAACTACCGGTAGAATATTCTCCGTTACCGTGGCTACGGGCTAGGGAATTATTTATATTTTATATAGGGTGCTTTTAGGTATAGGGTTTAGTGGGCATTAATTATATTCTGGTTAATAATATAGGCACGTTCGGGCAAAACGCGGTATTAATATATACCGGCTGGGATAATATATAAGAAGGAGTTATTATAAGCTATTGCTCGGGCTATTATTATTATCGAATAAAGTTATTTACGCTTAGCCGGAAGGAGCTTAAAGTTATGTGTGTGGTCTGGCCCGGTCCTTTTAAAGGGTTTAGTAGAATGGTTTTTATACTGGTATTATATTATCTATTGGAGTAGATTAGGCTTTACCTTATAATATACGGGATAAGCGGTGCCTTAAATAATAACGTTAAAGGGGGATAACTCGGGCATTATTTAAATCGGGATTATCGATAATAACCAGAGCTCGCGTACTTTTTAAAAAACATCGAATTTTACCGTTATAATATCGGGATCGCCGCAAATACTAAGGGCAAAGCTCCGGAAGGGAAAAAGGCTAATAGGATTATTTAATTATTCCTGTATAAATACTTCCTAGCGGAAGCTTATAATATCGCGACGGGTTATAAATCAATTATAATTTCCCGGTTTAAGCTTATTCTAAAGGAATAAAAGGCGGAGGAGGAAATAAAGAAGGGAAAAAAGAAGCAGGAGGCGGGGGAAAAGCCAGAGGGAGAAAAGGTGGAGGAAAACGCTTATATTATCCATTACATAACTAAAAATAAGGAAACGCTATCGCTAAAAGCGCTTAACTACCGAATCGTGGTTCTGCTAACAGGCTTTTTAACGTTATCGGGGCTTATTAATTATTTAATATCGACCCAGGCCGGCCTTATGCTTGGATTTTAGGAGGAGATTATTTAAGCCCTAAACATTATGCTCGGTTATTATACTAAATCGGAACCTTTTATAATGATTATAGCCCAGCGTTACCACTTTAATTTAGGCAATAATGTTACGGCCTACCGCAACCATTATTCGACGGCGAACTAAAGTACGCAGTAATTAAGCTATTAAGTTCCCGCCTCCGTAATAATAAATTATAATACCAGGCCAATTAAAAAGGGTATAATAACGATCCAGAATAATACCTAGTAAAAAACTTTAAAAACTTATTAGCCTAGCTATAACTTTATTACGAATAATACCCGAATACTTTAGGTCCCCTGCAAAGGCTCGATTAATAGGCCAAGGCCGCCGCCGCTAAGGAAACCTTACCCGATATTAAGGAGAATAATTTACCGGTTAACGATTCTAAGGCGGGTACGCGGTAAACCCGTAATACCCGCCTTTATTAGCTTTTAGCAATATTAACTTTGCTTCGAATTCACTCCTTCCCTTATAATACCCTATATTTATAAAAATAAACGCGTTTTTTTATTATTTTTTAATTATCTACTAAAGGAGGTTACTAGGAAGTGAATTATTTATAAGGTACCGGTATATCTGCCTAATAAACAAAACTATTTATGGGTAATAAAGGTGGAAATCAGTATAATAAATTATTACACCCTTAGCGAAAACACCGCGAACCCGGGCGGGCGCCTACTTAAAAAATACTAAAAAGGGGATTATAATACTAATCTCCCGCATTAAACCCTTATAATCCGATTTATCCTCTTAAGCGCTATCCTCCTATTCCTTAGTCTAATACTAAGCCTTAAAAAACACCGAGAAGGGGATTATAATACTAGTCTCCCGCGTTAAACCCTTATAATCCGATTTATCCTCCTAAGCGCTATTCTCTTATCCCTTAATCCGATACTAAGCCTTAGCGCGCAAGCGCGCTATTATAATAAAACCCTTACCACTAATTAAGGGGTAACCGTTATTTTAATAAAGAGCAGCCTCGAATTCGCTATTAGCTTTAGCGAGCTGGGCAAAAAGGGCCCCCTCCTAATCGGCTTTAGCGTCCTTTTCGGCAGCGAAGTCGTTATCGGCTTTATTATCCTAGCGCTACCCGGCCGCGACCCGAAGCAATTAAAAAATATTTATAATATTCTTAATAATATTTTCCGAATTTATAGTAAAGATCCGCGAGTTCTTTATAGCGACCTCCGTAAGCATATAAATCTAATAAGTTTCTCGCAAAAACTCTTATAAGTATTTATTAATATTATGCGTATTATTTACAATGGATATAGCGTTAATGCATATAACTACTACGTTTATACGCAGGTAATATATATCTCCCGAGTTAATATCCAGTAAAAAGCAAATTACCGGCATAAGCGTAATAACCTCGCCGTTATCGGCGGATTAACTAATACCTGCAAACTAACCAATACCTGCAGATTAACCGATACCTATATAAGCCTAAACTCGCTCCGTAATAATCTTATAAAAATCTTTACTACGAGTTAACAAAGCCACCCACTTAAGTACGCGGGGAATTTACGGTAGACCTTTTTAATAAGGAGATTATTATTACCCTTAACACTATCCCGGATAAAATACTTTAACTAACCGATCTGCGCGTACGCGGTAATAGGCTCGCGCTAGCCGGCAGGAACGTAACCGGAGTATACTTATAAAAAAATATAGCCGAGGATAACTAGCTCTCTAATAATCTACCCGGCGGATTAGCCCATAATTCGCCTATAAATCAATATAAACCTACCGCTTTATAATCCTTATACATTTCCTGGCAGCGTTAATACTTTACCAATTAGCTTATAACAATATTAGCTTAAAACACGCCCCAACTTTATTAGGACTTTACTTACCATGGAATAGGATATAAACCACGCGGTTTATCGAGGGCTTTTAATCCACGGCGGCCTTAACGCAGCGCAGGCAGGGCGGTATATTTATATACTCCTTAGATTACGCTCCGAGAGGGAAATACTCGCGGTATTCATTACCCAACTCGGGTATTACTCCGATTTTACAAGGATTACGCGTAAGCGTTATAACAGGATTACTAGCGTTCTTAAAATAAAAGCCCGGGTTAATAAGCTTTTAGAAATCGGTCTTTATTACGTTACTTATAAAACGGCGAATATCTTTAATAAGGGTTCGCTTATTATTCGAGCCTCCCGAATCCTTAATATCGCGCTTACGCTTAAGGGCAAGAGTAACCGGAAGCTTAAGAAAGGAAACCGAAATCTATTTACCACAAACCGCAGCAGAACGAATAGGCTTTATTATAACCCCGCCCATATTAGCGGGCATAATACGCTTCGGGATCGCAAGGTTAATATTAGCTAATTACGCAGGCTTTTTAGCCGCTTTTCCAGAACTAGCCGGTATTATAACGAGGACTAAAGGTTATCGACTAAGGGGAAAAGTTAGCGAAATCCCCCTAAAGCAGTGTATCCGTTTATCAAGTTATAAACCGAAGCCTTACCGGCCTACGCCAGTAAAATAAAGGCAAAGGCCCGGCGCAGGCCGGCAAAGCAGGGATTATTTATTAGCTAGGGGGGGGGGTATATACTAAAAAAAAAAAGTTATATAGGGAAGAAAAGTAAATAAGCGATTAGGAGTAAATAAATCTTTTTATATTAGGCTATTAGCATAACTCCTACCTGGCCCCACCTGGTAATATTAGCGGCTATACCTAGCCAGTATAACCGCTCCTTCCCTACTCATAAGTAAACCCTATATCGAATTCTACCGCTATAATATCAGGATCGCCGTAAATACTAAAGGCAAAGCTCCGGAAGGGAAAAAAGCTAATAGGATTATTTAATTATTCCTATATAAATACTTCCTAGCGGAAGCTTATAATATCGCAACGGGTTATAAATTAATTATAATTTCCCGGTTTAAGCTTATCCTAAAGGAATAGAAAGCGGAGGAGAAAACGGAAAAGGGAAAAAAAAAGCAGGAAACGGGGGAGAAATAAGAGGGGGAGAAAGGGGAGAAGGATAATTATATCGTTTATTATATAGCTAAAAATAAGAAAACTCCGTTGCCTAAAGCGCCTAGTTACCGAATTATAGTTTTGTTAACGGGCTTTTTAACGTTATCGGAGCTCGTTAACCACCTAATATCGACCTAAGCCGGCCTTATACTCGGATTTTAGGAGGAGATTATTTAAGCCTTAAATATTATGCTCGGTTACTATACCAAATCGGAACCTTTTATAGTGATTATAGCCTAGCATTGCTACTTTAGTTTAGGTAATAGCCGGGACAACTAAATAAGCCTTAGTGGCGGCCTTTAAATTATACGCGGATTTTTTATAAGCGCCCGGGCGGCCACTGCTTATATACTACTTTACATTTAAATTAGGAACGTAGAAATCAAGCACGCTAGTAATTATAGGAGGTAATCCCCCTAGCTTCTTACTTTAATTAGTTTGGAAACTTTTACCGGCCGCTAAGGCACCTGGCTTAAGCGCTCCCCGAGGGTATATACCTTCCCTACCCGCCGCCTACGTGCTTTATATAAGAGCCGAGGCAGGAGGATATATTACTAATTAGCCCGCTTAATAATTACGTTAACCTTATACGCGGGGTTATTAGGACTTATTAGGCTACTACGGGGTTTCCTATTATTATCCGGCGAATATGCTTATAGCCTTAGATTCCAAAGGAGTAGTTTACGCGTACGTAAAGCTGGAGATAAGTATTAATGTTTCCGCTTAGGAGCCGCTTTACCCGCTTATATTATTAATAATTCTTACAAGAAATCGAGCCCGCCGCCTAACCCCGAGTAGGGAATAATATAATATAATTAGCCGGGTTAAATCTAATATTCCTAGCAGGTAAGTTATACGGTATAATCGCGGTGGAGGCTTTAATATTAAGAGAATAAGAAATAGTATTCTTATATGCATAAGGACTTAGTTTATAGCTAGAGTACGAATATTCGGTTTCTTATATCTATATCCTTTTAAAGGCAGCCTTTCTTATTAACCGAATGCCTGGGTTTATTCGGCCTTTATATACTAGGCCGGTACTTACCATTACTCGGTATCGATATCCGGCGGTCTAATACCTTCCACGCGGTGCCTTCTCTCGCAGCTTCCCGATAAGAATATAGGAGATAAAATCCGGTTCCCAGGATAATAAGCTTTTAACGTATCCAATCCTTATAGGATATTTTACTAGGACTTAAGCCGCTTATTATTATGCTATACTTTTAGGTCGTTATTCTAAATATTACCTTAGGGGATATATTACTAAATCCGTGGTTAATATATAATTTATCCTAGAAAACCTTAAGTTTTAGCATATAAATATAGGTTACTGGGTTTATATCGTTGATTATATTACCTCCCTTAAACGCCTGTTAAATAAAACACCGTAATATATCGATTAAGGCATAATGGTAGCCTCCTTAAATATACAGGTATTACTTATATAATTTGCTTAAAATCTGGATATTTAGGGTTACGAGCGCGCGGTATTAGCTAAGATAAAGTAGATAAGTAAATAGGCACTAATAAGAAACCGAATATTTAATCCTATTTATTAATATATACTCGGTGATTTATTATATAAATATTCCGTTTCTTATTATAGGTATAGGCGGTGCTAAGAATTAAGATATCTTATATATTTCGAGCTATATGCTTTAGTTAATTTATTAGGTAGATATTTTATTTCTTATTACATGCGTAAGGGGTGGTAAAATACAGGATATCTTAATCCTTATATGCTTTTAGTAATATAATATATACGTAAATATTCGGTTTCTTATTAATGGTTTTATTTAAGGCTTTATAATATTATTCTTACTTTTATCCTCGGTTTTCGCCCTATATACGCTATATTATTAATATATATACTCGGGGTCGCAATCCTCTTATTTATTACCTGGCTGGTTATATTATTTAACCACGGCTTATACGTGGTTTAAAATACCTATTAGCTTTATATTTAACCCTTATTTTTTTAAGGTTTATTATTTTATAGTTAAGGAAACGGGATAGCTTTCTGGGTTAACGGCGGTTACCGTTAATAAATAATCCTGTTTATTATTATTTATAATTATCGAAAAAATGCTTATATCGGGTAATACGATAAGTGCTTTTATCGAGTATAATTTTCCGGGGCTAATAGGGCTTATATTAATGTTCCCTGTATCGGGTAAAGGTTGTTTTATACCGAATTATTTCCCGATAGCGCCTTAATAGTTAATTACGAGTCCTTTAATAAATCGTTCCAGGACCTTAACTATTTCGGGGCCGTAATAATGGTGGCGCCGGATTAATTTTTTCAAGCTCTCGGTGCGCATATTAACGCTAAGGGTGGGGTCCTTAAATAAGGAACGTAGAATCGGCATTATTATCCACTGCTCTCCTTCGGGTGAAAGCTCCTTATAAATGGAGTTAAAAAGGGCCCTTTTAACGGTGTATTATACCTCTCGGGGGGGGTATTTTTCCTTATACTTTACGCCGGGGACACAGTAGCTAATATTAAAGAGTTTTAAAACGCTTGTTTTCGTTTTCGAGGATTATATAATAATGAATTTAATCTTCTCGAAGTTCGGTATTATAAAAACGTATAAGCCTGCGTATAATTAATAGTATTATTCTTATTTATTACCAGTGTATAACTTAAATTCCCCTTGCTAGGATATAGCTTTCTAGTCGTAATCGATTTTCTAATATAATATTATAAATTCCTTCCTATTCCAGGAAGCTTTATTATTAAGACCGCTAAATATATTCGCGATAAAGGCGGATTACATGGCTTTTATTAGCTATTATGTTAACCGCGCCTGGATAATATTAGGGATAAATAACGTTATATTATCGGGGAGGGTTAATAATTATTACGCGATATCGGCCGTAAGCCGCCTAAAGAGTTCGAGTATTTTTCTTTATCTTAAAGTAGTGAATATACCGTGGTATAACTAGTATATTCGATTTATACCTAAGAGATCGGCGTATATTACGGGGTTATTTTTCCGGAACGAGAGTAATTTACTCTGTTTATAAGGCTCGATAGGGACCTTTTATAAATATTCGCGATACGCCTCCATAAAGGTCCGATTATATGCTTAGATTATTTCTTATAATAAGATATAAAAGAGCTGGGACCGAGTCTTTACTGCTTTAATATAATCGTTCTCTTATTTTTAGGCGATAAGCTGGGCGAGGAATATATGTTTTTAATTATTAAATATAATGCTTTGGCTTAGTCTGGACCTTATATCGATAAGCCTCTTTTATATTTTATAGGCGTTATAGGCGAGGGGGTTATATAATAAGCCGAGATTAGGTATAAAAGGCAAGCGAATACGCGGGATATTTTAATTAAACTTAGCGTTAGGTAATTAAATTATACTAAGTTGGTTATAAATACCCTTTACACTTATACCTTTTAAATACTACTCCTTATTATAACCCTTATTACGGATTATTATTGCTTTTTATATCTAGGGATATATATTAGGTATAACGCCTATACTAAAGAGTTAAAGCAGAATATAATAAAGCTAGTTAGTGGTAACGTATAGGATTTGCTTATAGTTTAATTACGGTGTCCCCGCCTGTTCCGGTATAGGTAAGGCGAAAACCGAAAGCTGCTTAATCGGTTTTATAAATCGGGCGGTATTAGCGAGGATTAGCCGATTAATATCTTTAATGCGGATAATATAGAATGGGTTATATATATTATTAATATCTGGATATAAAGGGTGTATTCCCTTACGTAAGGAAAGTATTAAGAAGTTTAGGGCAGATAAGTGCGACCAAAGTACTCGGTATTCGTAACGTACTCCGTAAATATAGGCTATATTATTATAATCGTTTATAATAAGGAAGTTATATAATTGTTTTTTTTACCTATAAAAGTTTAGGTGGATATAAGCGTATAATATTCTATACGGGGTAATACCGCGGTTAATTTACTTTATATACTATAGGTTAAGGTTTTCCTGCTTAAAACAAAGTAAACTAAACTAATAGGCGTCGAAAGGGGTATAATTCTTATCGGGTATATATATATACTCCTTATGGCTATTATAAGCCTTAACCTAGGTAAGGGGGGCGGTATAATACTAGGTAATTAGCTTTACGAGTTCGATTGAGTTAATATCTCGAAAAAGGTATTAGGTTTACATATATTCTTTAAAACCATAAAAACCATTATACGCTACCTAAGTGATTTTACCAAGATACTTGGATTTATAAAATAACGTTACCGATAGGGTTTTATTATTTTACGAGGGCGGAGGCCCGGTAAGCTTAAGCGTATCCCGAAATCCGATATCTACCTAAAGCGCATTTTTATATAAAAACGCGGGATCGGTGTTTTTAAGGAACTTAGTATAAAATGTTTATAAGGCTTTTCCCAGGGAAGGGCTTCGAGTATAATCTTTTATATTATGGGTTTATATAATAAGGATAAGCGAAATAAAATAGCCCCCCTCCCCCTTAAAGTTATTATATAGGATTTTTAATTCGTTCCAGAAGTTGCCCGTATACATATAATTAATTATATATCGTAAATAAGTATAATTATTAATATACTCGGAATCGAGTTTACTTCGAGCAGTTAATACCTTAGCTTTCGCTTAATAAAAGGAAATAGGATATTATTACATAATAGTAGTCGGGCACGAGTTATATAAGGCGGGAAGAATATAACGGTTAATAAGCTTTTACTGCCTTTCGTGTAAAAGGGCGGGGGGGTTACCCTTATAAGGCCGCGGTATTTTAAGGAAGAGTAAGTGGACGGTATTTAATCGGTTTTTATTAAAGCTATTAAGCTAGATATTTCGCACCCTATATAATAACTAGCCCTTAAAGGAGTAATATAATTATTAGGTATAAGTAAACAGGTAAGGGGGTATATATATTAACCAAAAATCGTCTTAAGGAAAGGCGTAAAGGGATTTAAGGCAAGCTATATAGCTGTTAATATCGAACGTGCGTGATATTAATAGCCCTGTGTATGCGTTTTTTATCTTGGTATTAAATACCCGGAAGGATAATGCGGGTTTATCTCGGTCGGATAATAAAGTATTAAAGGGCGATTATGGCTGCCTGTATTTATCGCGTGCAGCGGTTACGTTACCGGTATCGTAAAGTATATTAGCGAAATAATCCTCTGGTTCTTTATCGTTCGTAATAAAGTATATTATCTCGGATAACCTAATGCCCTCGGGGCTATTATATAATACTGGGGTTAAAATTAACTATTAATAAGGGGAGTATAAGACTTAGGCTATAAGAATCCGAATATCCCTATTTTCGGGGTTTAGGGTATAAAAAACCAAATATTTATAATAATAAAAATAAGGATATTTGGTTTCTTAAGCGGTTAAGGGTAATAAGGATTATAAAGAGGAAAAAACGTATAATAATTATAATAAAGTGCGTAAATAATAGATAAATATAACCTAACCTTATTTATTAACTCGGTAGGTAGGATAGGAAAATTCCATAAGAATTACGGTATTTTATACGGAGGAGGAGTAGGAGTAATATAATAATTAACCAAGCCTTTAGCGTATATTATATTATTAAAGGAATAAGGGGATAGCAAGCCTTACTCTATATCGGTATAATCCGCTTTATTATAGTTATTATTTAAATCGGGATCGGAGTATATTAAGCTTATTATCTCCGTGGTAATATTATTATATAATCCGTTACGGTGTTTAGATAAAGCGGGGTTAAAATACCTACCGCTCGGTGGCGCTAATAACGCGGTGTATTTTATTTCGAAATCGTATTCCGGTAACGGTGGGTTAAAGTAACTTAAGCTTAATTACGTAAATAAGATATTATCTTCTAGCCCATAATAATAATCCGGCGAGGCCGGGTTAAACGGCCCTAAGCTTAATAACCTTAATAATATTATTACCGCGGGAAAGTGGTCGGATTATAATTACGGGCAGGCCGCTAGGGGATAAATAAGTAATACGGTATAATCCGAGGAGTACCGATAATAAAACGGCTTACGGTATACGGGAAGGGGAGCCGGTAATAAGGTGGTATCCGAGGATTACCGGTATTAAAACGGCTTACGGTATACAAGGAGGGCGGTAAATAATACGGTAGCGTCCAAGGACTATTAATACTAGGACGGCTTACGGTATATAAGGAAAGCGGTAAGTAATAAAATAGTATCCGAGGAGTATTAGTACTGGGACGGTTTACGGTGTGCAGGGAGGGCGGTAAATAATACGGTAGCGTCTGATAAATACCGATACTAGGACGGCTTACAGTGTACGGGGAGGGCGGTAAATAATACGGTAATATTCGAGGATTACTAATACTGGGACGGCTTATAGCGTGCGGGAAGGGCGGTAGGTAATACGGTGGCGTTTAAGGATTATTAATATTAGGACGGCTCGCGGCGTATAGGGAGGGCGGCCAATAATACGGTTACGTTTAATAAATACTCCTGCTATAAATTTTTTCGGCCGGGAGCGCTCGATAAAAACGGTGTTTAATATACGCGAGATCGAGTTAAAAGGCTGATTTATATACTCGATTAAAGTTAATTACGACTTATATTAGTATATAACTCGTATTTTATACTGCTTATTATAATGGTTTTAAACCTCGATTGCGTATTATACCGTAAAGAGGGCTATGCTTTTAAGCTGCTTTGGTTTTAATATATTGGGGATTATAGCAGGCGGTGGTTATATTTAATATTAGGGAAAATAGTTTAAAAACTGCTTAATAAGCTTATTAATATCGCTAATAATATAATATCTAATATAAGGGTTAATTAATAATTAAATTAAAGGATTAAATAAGTAATAATAATAAACGGTTTAATACCTTATTAAAAGCTAATATTAGATTTAAATAAAACTCGGAATTAATTATTAAGTTAATTAAACTCGGCTTGGAAAGCTATTACCCTTTTCTTAAATACCCTTTCGCGCTTTCTCCGCTATTTCTCGGCGTTAATTAAAAACATAATAATAATAATAAATAATATATAAATATATAACATAAAACGGTAAAAAGAAATGGGTATTAATAGTAATATAATAATAAAGTATAAGAGTAATAAGATATATATATATAATAATTTCTCCAGGAATAATATTCCTTATAATACCTTATTATTCCGTAATAAAAAGGTGATATAAGGAGGTTACCCTTTAAATAAGGGAATTTAAAAAGAGCCGAGGTTTATAAACGAAGATATAATATCCTAAAAAGCTTACTAAAATCACTTAAATAAGCTTATAAAGCGAAGTTCGGGTTATAATTTTAAAGCCAGGGCGTCCTTAAATAAGGCATATCCGGAGGAGGAACTCTATTAAGCACTTTGGGATTAAATTAAAAAAACCCGGGGATATTTAAATAACATAATTATACCTAAGCCTTGGAAAGGATTAGGTAATTAGCCTAAAAGAGGCCGGTTAGCTAAAGTATATATTCGGCGCCGGGGATTCCACTCTTATATCCGAGAACCGAGGATTAGGTTTATAATAATAACCAAGAAATAATACCTTTACCTGCCTAAACGAAAATATAATATTTTAAAAAGCTTATTAAAATCACTTAAATAGGCTTATAAAGCGAATTTCGGGTTATAGTTTTAAAGCCAGGGCGTTTTTAAATAAGGTATATCCGGAGAAGGAATTTTACTAAGCACTCTGGGATTAAATTAAAAAAACCTAGGGATATTTAAATAATATGGTTATACCTAAGGGCTTTTAAAAGGTCTTATAATCATCGGTTATAGCGGTCCGCCTAAAAAAAGAACCTGCTTTGTTTAAGTCCCAGCCTCTTAATATTACCGAAGGCTCCGTTTCCGGCTCTGGCTCCGGCTCCGAGTTAAGTACCGATAACAAAAGATATAAATAACTTCTAAATACAGATCCAGGGTATATTATATAAAATCCGTAAAATTAAATAAAAAACTAATAATTTTAAGCGTATTTTTTTTAATAGCCGCTATACGCTCGCTATTATTAAAGAAAGCGAGTATAAAGTTATATTAATTACGGTTATTCGTGGAATAAACCCCAGGCATATATTTAATATACCCGTTAAATCTCCCTTACCTAATAATTAACGCTATATAAGCGGTTTAGGAAGCTTAAAACTAATTTCCTAATAGGCTGTAAGAAAGCAAAAACGCGCGTATATTAACGATAGGGATAATAACGAAAATAAATTCGAAATATAAAAGCAATTAAAAAACGAGTTATAACGGCTATTATTAAGGTAACGGGTTTCGGAGCCGTTTACGGAACCTATTACCAGGCTAATATCGCCGCTCGTTATAAAGCCGTAAAGGATTACTAATAAGGTATTAGCGGCCAATAACGATAAAAAAAAGAATTACCGCTTAAGGCTAAGGGATAAAAACGTCTCGGCTATAAGCCAGGAGGCTAAATCTAACCGCCTTACCGTATCCAGGAGCGCATTCTGGCGGAAACGCATGGCGTGGTTTACCGCTAAGATCTAAAAGCTTTTTAATATAATCGCGGATCCGATAAAGGACTGCTCCTAGACCGTAATAAAGCAGGAGAATAAATTTAATCCCCCGCGTAACCAGTAGGTTATACGCGATAAGGCGCGGAACCTTAAAGCACTCTACCTATAAAGCGACCGCGTATTACCCCCCAGGTTCGATAAGATTACCCTAAATACAAAAGAGAGGAATAAGGTTATATAATATAACCGTAATCCGGATAAGGCCGAGAATAACCTCGATAATAATAGCGCGATTATTAATAATATTTAGGCGGCCTGGTAACGGACGGATAATAGTTTATAACTTAGAGAATAATAGTTTATTATAAACTTCCACGAGCGGGTAATATTAAGGTTATTATACTTTTTTCTTAATTAGCCGAAGGAAATAATATTAAGTTTTAAGTAAACGCTAATTATATAAATCGATTAAAATTTATAATTTATCGAAAAGCACTAGGCCCGTAATATTTATTTAAATTACTCTTATTTTAAATTAGCGTTAGGTTATTTTAGGGTATACTCGTAATCGACCGTTAAGTAAACACTATTTATACCAGATTACTACATAGTATATTAAATATAAGAACCCGCGAATTATAGGAATATATTTCCGCGGTTTTTTAATTAAGGATATTAATCCTAGAATTATTACGGCAGGTATAAGTGCGTTACCGGAACTCTTTATAAAAAGAATCTCTTAATTCTAGGATGCAGAGGAAAGGAAGGAAGGCTATATACGGCTAGCTATAAAAGTGCAGATTTAGCTAGGTCCGGCCGCAGGGCACGGGCCACCTGGGTAAAGCCTAGCCTAATGGAGCCTAAAGGCCTAAGTGTACGGAAGCAATACCCAGCCATACCTCTTAATTATATAAGCTATTATAGGTGCGGTATACCGTTATTACCCCCTTAATCTCTCGTATAAAGCCGCGAAGTAGGCTTTATACGGAGATTCCAAAAAAATGTTTAATTATACAGAAATAATATATATAGGGCTCGAATCCATTACTCCCGGTGCTATTAAAATCCTTTATTACCGTTTAAATCCGGTTTAGCGCGTATTAACGTTACCAGATTTTATACCGTTACAGAGTACCCGGGCCGGCTAAAACACACGTAGTATATATGCCCTTCTCTTACCCGGGGGTGGGGTTTTATATACAGAGCGTTATGCATTCTAATTAGCCGAAGACCGGTAAAAGTGGGCCGAGGAGCTTAAGGCGCTATCACTAACGGTGCCGATATAGGTATCCTAATTCGCGATAAAGTTATTTATAAGTGCCCTCTATTATAACTCTCTTTTAGTATAGGTTCTGGTA
Organism: Xylariaceae sp. FL0804; assembly: GCA_022539325.1. NCBI lineage: Eukaryota > Fungi > Ascomycota > Sordariomycetes > Xylariales > Xylariaceae > Xylariaceae sp. FL0804. The sequence continues at coordinate 40,074 of JAJKLG010000023.1, forward strand.
TAATTACTAGAGAATCGGTAACGGGTTATAATAAAATTATCGAGGGAGGCTAAGGGTTAATTACTTATCGGGCGTAGCCTTATAGCTTATAAATAGCGTTATATCGGTCTTTTTAAGTGCTTTGCTTTTAATATGAAATGTATGGTAGGTCGAGTAGATAGGAATCGGAGTCGGACGTGGATTATACAGGGAAACGGTCGGTTATTATCCGTTGCTTTAAAGCCGATATACTTATATCGCTCTTATGCTCTCGAGTATTAGAATAAACAAAGCTTTTCGGTATAATCTCTAATATAATTAACATTCTTAGTTAACGGATTAAAGCTAAAAAGCGATATAATAACCTAGGTTATAATAGGTTATAATATAGGGTTTAGCGGTCGTAGAGAAAGGGATTCGAGTATATTTTAATATCGGTTTTTTAATTTTGCTAGCTAACGGAGCCGGTTAAAAAAACCTCGAGCCGGTTAAAAAGAAGGTAAGAAGCGAAGGGGAAACGGGTGGTTATATACCAGCAGTATAAAGGGTAAAATAGGAGGAGCGGGAGGTATATTTATACTCGATATATTAAAATATAACCGTAGGTTAGGTTAATATGGTTAAAAATAAAATATTTATATAATAGGTAAGTAGGTTAGCTTTTATTAGTGGTCGCTTAGCTAACCCTATTATATACGGGGGGTTAATATAGCTGGCCTAGTCCCGGATAAAGGGCTAACGAAGTTTACTATTACGTAACCTAAAATAAGGATATATAACTCGATAGCAAAAGGTAATATTATTTAATTTAATTGGTTTTTTTAGTTATTAGTTTATTAAAACGGCTCTTATTACTTATGCTCGATATATTAAAATGCGACCGTACGTTAGGTAAATATAATAAGAAATCGAATATTTATATAATGGGCAGGTAGGCTTTTATAAGTAATCGCCTAGCTAAGGTTTTATAAGGGGCGGGATATAGTTAACCTAATCCTGGTTAGGTTATTAACGAAGTCTGCCCTCGCGTAACCTAGAGTTAAAATACGTAACTCGATAGTAAATAATAATGTTATATTTAATTTAATTGGTTTTTTAAGCTATTAGTTTATTAAAAAGGCTTTTACCCCTATACTCGATATATTAAAATACGATCGTAGCTTAGGTTAATATAATAAGAAATTAAATATCTATATAATAGGTAATAGGCAGGCTTTTATTAATAGTTACCTAGGTAACGGGCGTATATAAGGATATTAATACGGCTGGTTTAATCCCGATTAAATCGCTAATAAAGTCTGCTATCGCGTAGCCTAGAGTAAAAATACACGACTCGATAATAAATAATAACATTATATTTAATTTAATTAGTTTCTTAGGCTATTAGCTTATTAAAAGGGTTCTTACCACTTATATTTAATATATTAAAATGCAATCATACGTTAGGTAAGTATAATAAGAAATCGAATATTTATATAATAGGCAGGTAGGCTTCTATGGGTGGTTACCTAGCTAAGGTTTTATAAGGGGCGGGATATAACTAACCTAGTCCTGGTTAGGTCGCTAACGAAATCTGCCCTCGCGTAACCTAAAATCAGAATACGCGATTTAATAATAAATAATAATATTATATTTAATTTAATTAGTTTTTTAAGCTATTAGTTTATTAAAAGGGCTTTTACCCTTATGCTCGATATATTAAAATACGACTATAGCTTAGGTTAATATAATAAGAAATCGAATATTTATATAGTAGGTAATAAGCAGGCTTTTATTAATAATCGCCTAGTTAACGGGCGTATATAAGGATAATAACACAGCTAGCCTAATCCCGTTCTGGCCTTTAGCGGCTAATAATTTAAAAGCGTAATAATAACCAAAACCAACGATTAGGAATACGAATAATTCATTAAAGAGTAATAAAATTTAATTATTGTTTTAATTCTTTGGAATATAAGTACTCTGTAAAGCAATAGCCGAAATTATATCGAGTTACGATAGTAAATAATAGAGGTATAGTAAGAAACGGAATATCTGGGTATTAGGTACTCGTATGGAAAAAACGACTAAGTCCTACGCTAATACCTGCAAACCCTAACCCGCGGCCTGCAAAGATTAATAAGGCTTATATTAATATTCCCCGTATCGGGTAAAGGTTATTCTATACCGAATTATTTCCCGATAACGCCTCGATAATTAATTACGAATCCTTTAATAAATCGTTTTAAAACCTTAACCATTTCGGGGCCGTAATAATAACGGCGCTAAATTAACCTTTTTAAGTTCTCGGTACGCGTATTAACGCTAAGGGTGGGGTCCTTAAATAAGGAATATAAAATCGGCACTATTATTTACTACTCTTTTTCGGGTAAAAGCTCCTTATAAATAAAGCTAAAAAAGGCCCTTTTAACGGTATATTATACCTTTTAAGGGGGTATTTCTCCTTATACTTTACGCCGGGAATATAATAGCTAATATTAAAGAGTTTTAAAACGCTTATTTTCGAGGATTATATAGTAATAAATTTAATCTTCTCGAAATTCGGTATTACGAAAATATATAAGCTTATATATAACTAATAATATTATTCCCATTTATTACTAATATATAACTCGAATCCCCTTTACTAGGATATAGTTTTCTAATCGTAATCGATTTTTTAATATAATATTATAAATTCCTTTTTATTCCAGGAAGCTTTATTATTAAAACCGCTAAATATATTCGTAATAAAAGCGGATTATATAGCTTTTATTAACTATTATATTAACCGCGCTTAAACGATATTAGGAATAAGCAATATTATATTATCGGGGAGGGTTAATAATTATTACGCGATATCGGCTATAAGCCGCCTAAAAAGTTTAAGTATTTTTCTCCGTTTTAGAGTAGTAAATATACCGTAATATAACTAATATATTCGATTTATACCTAAAAGATTAGCGTATATTACGGGGTCGTTTTTCCAGAACGGGAATAATCTGCTTTATTCGTAAGGCTCGATAAAAACCTTTTATAAATATTCGCGATATGCTTTTATAAAGGTCCGATTATACGCTTAGATTACTTTTTATAATAAGATATAAAAGAGCTAAAACCGAGTTTTTACCGCTTTAATATAATCGTTCTCTTATTTTTAAGTAACGAGCTAGGTAAGGAATATATATCTTTAATTATTAAATATAATGCTTTAGCCTAATCTAAACCCTATATTAATAAGCCTTTTCTATACTTTATAAATATTACGGGTAAGGGGGTTATATAATAAGCCGAGATTAAGTATAAAAGGTAAGCAAATACGCGGGATATTTTAATCGAACTTAGCATTAGGTAACTAAACTATATTAAATCGGTTATAAATACCCTTTATACTTATACCTTTTAAATACTACTCCTTATCGCGACCCTTATTACGGATTATTATCGCTTCCTATATCCAGGGATATATACTAGGTATAATACCTATATTAAAGAGTTAAAACAGAATATAATAAAGCTGGTTAATAGTAATGTATAGGATTTATTTATAATTTAGCCACGGTATCCCCGCTTATTCCGGTATAAGTAAGGCGAAAACCGAGAGCCGCTTAATCGGTTTTATAAATCGGGCGGTATTAGCGAGGATTAACCGATTAATATCTTTAATGCGGATAATATAAAATGGGTTATATATATTATCGATATTTAAATATAAAGGGCGTATCCCCTTACGTAGGGAAAATATTAAAAAGTTTAAAGCGGATAAATACGATTAAAGTACTCGGTATTTATAACGTACTCCATAAATATAAGTTATATTATTATAATTATCTATAATAAGGAAATCGTATAATTATTTTTTCTGCTTATAAAAGTTCTAGCGGATATAAGCGTATAATATTTTATACGGGGTAATACTGCGGCTAATTTACTTTATATACTATAGGTTAAGGTTTTCCTGCTTAAAACAAAATAAACTAAACTAATAGGCGTCGAAAAGGGTATAATTCTTATCAGGTATATATATATACTCCTTATAGCTATTATAAGCTTTAACCTGGGTAAAGGGGGCGGTATAATACTAGGTGGTTAATTTCACGAGTTTAATTAAGCTAATATCTCGAAAAAAGTATTAAGTCTACGTATATTCTTTAAAACCATAAAAACCGTTATACGCTACCTAAGTAATATTATTAAAACATTTAGATTTATAAAATAACGTTACCGAGGGGGTTTTATTATCTTATAAGGGCGGAGGCCCGGTAAGCTTAGGCGTATCCCGAAATCCGATATTTACCTAAAGCGTATTTTTATATAAAAACGCGGGGTCGGCGTTTCCAAGGAATTTAGCATAAAATATCTATAAGGCTTTTCCCGGGAAAAGGCTTTAAGTATAATCTTTTATATTATGGGTTTGCATAATAAGGATAAATAAAGCAAAATAACCCCCCTCCCCCTTAAAATTATTATATAGGATTTTTAATTTATCCCAGAAATCGCCCGTATATATATAATTAATTATATATCGTAAATGGGTATAATTATTAACGTGCTCGGAGTCGAGTTTACTTTAAGCAGTTAATACCTTAGCTTTCGCTTAATAAAAGGAGGTAGGATATTATTACATAATAGTGGTTAAGCATAAATTACATAAGGCGGGAAGGATATAACGATCGATAAGCTTTTACTACCTTTCGTATAAAAGGGCAGGGGGATCGCCCTTATAAGGCGGTAATATTTTAAAGAAAAATAAGTGAACGGTATTTAATCGGTTTTTATCGAAGCTATTAAGCTAAATATTTCGCACCCTATATAATAACTGGCCTTTAAAGGAATAATATAATTATTAGGTATAAGTAAACAGGTAAGGGGGTATATACGTTAACTAAAAATCGTTTTAAGGAAAGGCGTAAAGGGATTTAAGGCAAGCTATATAACTATTAATATTAAACGTACGTAATATTAATAACCCCGCGTATACATTTCTTATCTCGGTATTAAATGCCCGGAAGGATAATATAGGTTTATTTTAATCGGATAATAAGGTATTAAAGGGCGACCGTAGCTGCTGTCACGGATAATGTAGAGCGTATCCGGAACTCTTTATAAGAAGAATCTTTTAATTGTGAGATAAAGAGGGAGAAGGCTACGTACGGCTAGCTAGAGAAGAAGTGTGCGGATAAGCTAGCTAAATCCGCTAGTGGAGCCTAGTAGCCTAGGTGACTCGAGCCACACATCTAGCCACACCTCTCAGCCACACAGATACCGCAGTACCGTTACTACCCCCCTAATCTCTCGTATAAAGCCGGTGGCTATATGCGGAGATTTATTAAAAAACGGTTTATTATACATTGCAGGGCTCGAATTCTCACTCCTTAATCAGTAAGTCGTTAGAATCCTTGTCCGAATCCGGTTTAGCGTTAAAAAACGCTACCCAATCACAACCCGCAGTATAGTGGCCGGGACGACCGCAACGCACGCACAATCCCTTCGCACGCCGGGATAAACGCTCCGCTTTTATAGCGTACAGAGCTATTTTACCGGTAGGAGTCCAGATATAAGAGATGTAAGCGAACGGCGAAGCGTTTTAATTGGCCGCTATACCGGTAAAAGCGGGTCGTAAAGCAGGTTATAAAACAGGTGCCTCGCTTAAAGTATTAATTTCGACCGAACCGATAAAGGTATTTATTCGCGATAAAATCGTTTATAAGTAGCCACCTCCGTAACCATATTAAGTAAAGGATCCGGTGTAATTACCGGAGAGTTAATATAGGAGGGAAACGAATTTATCGTAGGTTTCCGGGAGAGATTCTCGGTTATTAAGCTTAGCCTACAGCTTATTAAATACCGCGCCTCGCAGATTTTAAATCCGGATAATTTCGTCGAGGAGATTTATACTAGCTTACTAGTAAAGCTTCTCGTAATTAGCAATAAAGGTACGGAAAAAGTCGATATTACTTATTTTAAAGTTACGAAGCTTAAAAGCGGCTTATACGTTTTTATTCGGGTCGGCGTAAATACGGCTTAAAGTGCTTAAAAGCTCTTTATACTGCTAATAGCCGGTTTATAATAATAATCTTATTTGCGGTATATAAAGGTTTTATACTTTAGCTTTTAAACGATTAAAAACGTAGTATATTAAGGCTTTATTATTACTAATAGCGTTACCGTTAACGTCGATTTTACCGTTAATCTGCAGAAGCCAGACTTCGAATTCGGCAGGTCCGGATAACTTAGGAGGGTCGGGTATACAGGGTCGAGGCTTACGGGATTCTAATTAATTAGTGGACTTAACGGTTTTAAGGAGGAACTAAAGCGCCTCTTAACTTTGCTGACGGAGTCGGGAGACCTCGGCTTGGAATTCATCTCAAAGCTCCTTCTTGGCAGCCTCCGTAGCGGTATACACTAATACTTGCACTTGGGCGGCGGTAATCTCGGCTATAGTAACTATCTCCGGGACCAGGGTGGTGCTGGTAAATAATAGTACCGAAGAGAAGGGTAAACTCCCGGGGTGGCGGCGGGAGTGAGAAATTTAGGTATAAAACCAGTCGGAAAATTTATTATTGTGGTATACCTTTTAAAAAGTGGTCCCGACTAATCAGAATCGGCGTATAAACCCGAAAGTAAACCCCAAACGATTACTAGGAGAAACGATTAGTAGAAAAAGTAATAATTCGCAAGGAAAAGTAACGATTAAAAAAAAAGTAACGATTTATAAAAAAAATAACGATTTGCAAGGAAAGGTGCCGGGTACGGCCCAAATAAGCAGCTGCCAGCTGGTAACGGGCCGCAGGAGGCATATACCAGTGCTACCAGGTATTAGTCTCCAACGCAAGGGCCGAAGAGTAGTGTGGTAAGGCGTGCCGATCCCGGCACTGCACGCAGGGCGTTAGCGTTAAAAGGGTAGGTTCAGACTTCGGGAATACTCAAATTTATCGGCCAGTAGGATAATGGTCGAATAGTGTAAGGTGGGATTCGCAGCGGAATCCTGGTCACTAGGGATCTTATAATTATTACGGATAATGCAGAGCGTATCCGGAACTCTTTATAAAAAGAATCTCTTAATTATGAGATAAAGAGGGAGAAGGCTATATACGGCTAGCTAAAGAAGAAGTGTGCGGATAAGCTAGCTAGGTCCGCTAGTGGAGCCTAGTAGCCTAGGTGACTCGAGCCACACATCTAACCACACCTCTCAGCCACACAAATACCGCAGTACCGTCACTGCTGCCTATATTTATCGTATATAGCGGTTACGTTACCGGTATTATAAAGCATACTAGCGAAATAATCCTCCGGTTTTTCGTCGTTTATAATAAAGCGTATTATCTCGGATAACCTAATACCCTTAGGGCTATTATATAATACTGGTATTAAAATCAATTATTAATAGGGGGAGTATAAAACTTAGGCTATAAGAATCCGAATATCCCTATCTTCGGGGTTTAAAGCATAAAAAACCAAATATTTATAATAATAAAAATAAGAATATTTAATTTCTTAAGCGGTTAAGGGTAATAAGGATTATAAAAAGGAGAAAACATATAATAGCTATAATAAGGTACGCAGATAATAAATAAGTGCGATTTAACCTTATTTATCGACTCGGTAAATAAAATAGGAAAATTCCATAAAAACTACAGTACTCTATATAAAAAAGGAATAGGAATAATATAATAATTAACCGAGCCTTTAGCGTATATTATACTATTAAAGGAATAAGGGGATAATAAGCTTTACTCCGTATTAGTATAATCCGCTTTATTATAGTTATCGTTTAAGTTAGGGTCGGAGTATACTAAGCTTATTATCTCCGTAACAGTATTATTATATAATCCGTTATAGTATTCGGGTAAAGCGGGGTCGGAATACCTACCGCTCGGTAACGCCGGTAACGCGGTGTATTCCATTTTAAAATTATATTCCGGTAACGGTGGGTTAAAATACCTCGAGCTTAATTACGCAAATAAAACGTTATCTTCCGGCCCGTAATAATAATCTGGTAAGGCCGGGTTAAACGGCCCTAAGCTCGGTAACCTTAGTAATATTGTTACCGCGGGAAAGTAATCGGATTATAATTACGGGCGGGCTGCTAGAGAACAGGCAGGTAATACGGTATAATCCGAAAAATGCCGATAATAAAACGGCTCGCGGTATATAAAAAAGGGAGCCGGTAATAAAATAGCATCCGAGGATTACCGGTACTAAAACGGCTCGCGGTATATAAAGAGGGCGGTAAATAATAAGGTAATATCCGAGGAGTACCGGTACTAAAACGGTTCGCGGTATACGAGGAGGGCGGTAAATAATACAGTGATATCCGATAAATACCAATACTAGGACGGCTCGCGGCGTATAAAAAAGGCGGTAAATAATATAATAATATTCGAGGACTATTAATATTAAAACGGCTTATAGTATACAGGGAGGGCGGTAAATAATATAATAATATCCGAGGATTATTAATACTAAGATAGCTTATAGCGTGCGGGGAGGGCGGCCGGTAATACGGTTACGTCCGATAAATACTCCTGCTATAAATTTTTTTGGCCAGGGGCGCTTAATAAGAACGGTGTTTAATATACACGAGATCGAGTTAAAAAACTAATTTATATACTCGATTAAAATCGATTATAACTTATATTAATATATAGCTTATATCCTATACTACTTATTATAATGGTTTTAAACCTCGATTATATATTATATTATAAAGGGGGTTATACTTTTAAGCTGCTTTTGTTTTAATATATTAGGGATTATAACGGGCGGTGGTTATATTTAATACTAGGGAGAATAATTTAAAAGCTGCCTAATAAGCTTATTAATATTACCGATAATATAATATCTAATATAAGGGTTAATTAGCGATTAAATTAAAGGATTAAATAGGTAATAATAATAAACGGTTTAATACCTTATTAAAAACTAATATTAAATTCGGATAAAACTCGGAATTAATTATTAAGTTAATTAAACTCGGCTTAAAAAATTATTACCGTTCTCTTAAATACCCTTTCGCGCTTCCTCCGCTATTTCTCGGCGTTAATTAAAAGCATAATAATAATAATAAATAATATATAAATATATAATATAAAACGGTAAAAAAAAATAAGTATTAATAATAATATAATAATAAAGTATAAAAGTAATAAGATATATATATATAATAACTTCTTTAAGAATAATATTCCTTATAATACCTTATTATTCCATAATAAAAAGGTAATATAAGGAGATTACCCCTTAAATAAGGGAATTTAAAAGGAGCTAAGGTTTATAAACGAAAATATAATATCTTAAAAAGCTTATTAAAATCACTGGAATAAGCTTATAAAGCGAATTTCGGGTTATAGTTTTAAAGCCAGGGCGCTTTAAATAAAGTATATCTGGAGGAAAAACTTTATTAAGCACTCTGGGATTAAATTAAAAAAACCCGGAGATATTTAAATAATATAATTATACCTAAGCCTTGGGAAGGATTAGGTAATTAGCCTAAAAAAGGCCGGTTAGCTAAAATATATATTCGGTGCCGGGGATTTTATTCTTATATCCGAGAACTAAAAACTAAATCCGTAATAATAACCGAGAAATAATACCTTTACCTACCTAAATAAAAATATAATATCCTAAAAAACTTATTAAAATTATTTAAATAAGCTTATAAAGCGAATTTCGGATTATAGTTTTAAAGCCAGGGTATCCTTAAATAAGGTATATCCGGAGGAGGAATTTTATTAAGCACTCTAGGATTAAATTAAAAAAACCTAGGGATATTTAAATAATATAATTATATTTAAGGGTTTTTAAAAAGTCCTATAACCATCGATTATAGCGGTCCGCTTAAAAAAAAAACCTATTTTATTTAAATCTTAGCCTTTTAACGCTATTAAAGGCTCCGTTTCCGGCTTTGGTTTCGGCTCTAAGTTAAATACTAATAATAAAGGATATAAATAACTTTTAAATATAAATCCAGGATATATTATATAAAATCCGTAAAATTAAATAAAAAACTAATAACTTTAAGCGCATTTTTTCTAATAACCGTTATACGCTCGTTATTACTAAAAAAAGCAAGTATAAAATTATATTAATCGCGGTTATTTATAGGATAAACCCCAGGTATATATTTAATATACCCGTCGAATCTCCCCTACCTAATAATTAGCGCTATATAAACAGTTTAAAAAGCCCGGAATTAATTTCCTAATAAGTTATAAAAAGGCAAAAACGCGCGTATATTAACGATAAGAATAATAACGAGAATAAATTCGAAATATAAAAGCAGTTAAAAAACAAATTACGATAATTATTACTAAGGTAACGGGTCTCGGAGCCGTTTATAAAACCTATTACTAAACTAATATCGCCGCTTATTATAAGGCCGTAAAGGATTACTAATAAAATATTAACGGCTAATAATAATAAGGAAAAGAATTACCGCTTAAGGCTAAAGGATAAGGATATTTTAGCTATAAGCCAGGAGGCTAAATCTAACCGCCTCGCTATATTTAAGAGCGTATTTTAGCGGAAACGTATAATGTGGTTTACCGCTAAAACCCAAAAACTCCTTAATATAATCGCGGATCCGATAAAAGACTATTCTTAAACCGTAATAAAGCAGGAGAATAAATTTAATCCCCTGCGTAATTAATAAGCTATATATAATAAGGCGCGGAACTTTAAAGCGCTTTATTTATAAAGCAACCGTATATTACCCCCCGGATTCGATAAAATTACCTTAAATATAAAGGAAAGGAATAAGGTTATATAATATAGCCGTAATCCGGATAAGGCCGAGAATAACCTCGATAATAATAATACGATTATTAATAATATTTAAGCAACCCTATAATAAACGGATAATAATTTATAACTTAAAGGATAATAATCTATTATAAACTTCCACGGGCAGGTAATATTTAATTTATTATATTTTTTTCTTAATTAGCCGAAGGGAATAATATCGAGTTTTAAGTAAACGCTAATTATATAAATTAATTAATATTTACAGTTTATTAAAAAGCATTAAGCCCGTAAAATTTATTTAAATTATTTTTATTTTAAATTAATATTAGGTTATTCTGGGGTATACTTATAACTAATTATTAGGTAAACATTATTTATACCAGATTATTATATAGTATATTAAATATAAGAACCCGTAAATTATAAGAATATATTTCCGCGGCTTTTTAATTAAGGATATTAAGGAGCGAAAAGAAAACAGCTAATTATATACCAGCAATATAAAAGGTAAAATAAAAAAAGCGGGAAATATACTTATATTTAATATATTAAAATATAACCGTAGGTTAATTTAATATAATTAAAAATAAAATATTTATATAATAGGTAAATAAATTAGCTTTTATTAGTAATCGCTTAATTAACCCTATTATATACAGGGGGTTAATATAATTAGCTTAATCCAGGATAGGGGGCTAACGAAGTTTATTATCGCGTAACCTAAAATAAGGATATATAACTTAATAATAAATAATAATATTATATTTAATTTAATTAATCTCTTAGGCTATTAGCTTATTAAAAGGGCTTTTATTACTTATATTAATTATATTAAAATATAACCGTACATTAAATAAATATAATAAGAAATCAAATATCTATATAATAAGCAGGTAAGCTTTTATAGGTGGTCGCCTAGTTAAGGTTTTATAAGGGGCGGGATATAATTAACCTAATCCTGGTTAGGTCGCTAATAAAATCTGCCCTCGCGTAACCTAGAGTTAAAATACGCAACTCGATAGTAAAAGGTAATATTATTTAATTTAATTAATCTTTTTAGTTATTAGTTTATTAAAACGGCTTTTATTACCTATATTAATTATATTAAAATGCGATCGTATATTAAATAAGTATAATAAGAAATCGAATATTTATATAATAAGCAGATAGGCTTTTATAAGTAATCGCCTAACTAAGGTTTTATAAGGGGCGGGATATAGCTAACTTAATCCTAATTAGGTTATTAACGAAGTCTACCCTCGCATAACCTAAAATTAAAATACGCAACTCGATAATAAATAATAACGTTATATTTAATTTAATTAATCTTTTAAGCTATTAGTTTATTAAAAGGGCTTTTACCCCTATGCTTAATACATTAAAATGCGATTATAGCTTAAGTTAATATAATAAAAAATCGAATATTTATATAATAGGTAATAAGCAGGCTTCTTTTAATAATTACCTAGGTAACGGGCATATACAGGAATATTAACACGGCTGGTTTAATCCCGATTAAATTACTAATAAAATCTACTATCGCGTAACCTAAAATAAGGATACGCGACTCGATAGCAAATAATAACATTATATCTAATTCAATTAATCTCTTAAATTATTAGCTTATTAAAAAGGCTTTTATTACTTATGCTAATTATATTAAAATATAACCGTACGTTAAATAAGTATAATAAGAAATTAAATATCTATATAATAAGCAGGTAGGCTTTTATAGGTAATTACCTAGCTAAGGTTTTATAAGGGGCGGGATATAATTAACCTAATCCTGGTTAAATCGCTAATAAAATCTGCCCTCGCGTAACCTAGAATTAGGATATATAACTCGATAATAAATAATAACGTTATATTTAATTTAATTAATCTCTTAAGCTATTAATTTACTAAAAGGGCTTTTACCCCTATACTTAATATATTAAAATACAACTATAGCTTAAATTAATATAATAAGAAATTAAATATTTATATAATAGGTAATAAGCAGGCTTTTATTAATAATCGCCTAATTAACGGGCATATACAGGGATAATAATACGGCTAGCTTAATCCTATTCTAGCCTTTAGCGGCTAATAATCTAAAAGCGCAATAATAACTAAAACCAACGATTAAGAATACGAATAATTTACTAAAAAGTAATAAAATTTAATTATTATTTTAATTCTTTAGAATATAAGTACTCTGTAAAGCGATAACCGAAATTATATCGAGTTACGATAATAAATAGTAAAGGTATAATAAAAAACGGAATATTTAAGTAATAAATACTCGTATAGAAAAAACGATTAAATCCCACGCCAACACTTATAAACCCTAACCCGCGGCCTGTAAAGATAATAAACGTTTTAATTATAAATAATAATATTTTTAAACCGTATAAGCACTTATAAACACTTATAACCTTATAATAATAATAAATTAAATATTATTATTTTTTATAACCCTAAGCTAACCCTAAGCTTTACCGGTAAATTATATAATCTTATTTAAAAAATACGTAATTATAGCCTTAAATTAAAAGCACGCGGTTATAATTAAGGGTATATAATTAAAATTAAAAGTATTTAAAATATATAAAATACGTAAAGTATATAATTATAATTAAAAATTAAAAAAACGTTTTTTTTATTATTAAGCTTTAAAGTATTTAAATTTATAATAAAAACCAAATATATATTATTAATTATATATATAATATTTAAGCCAGTATATTTAAAATAAGCTTATACTTTAAATAATAATTTATTATAGGAAATATAAGCATTAATAATATTATAATAAAATAAGCCTTAATTTTAGCTTTTTTCCTTTATAATAATTATAAACCCGGTAATATAACAATAAAATCCTTTTAATTATACTTATTTATTAACGCTTTAATATATTAATATAAAAAATACTTATTTTAAGTTATTTTAAAGGTATATAGCTTAATATAGTTTTAATTATATAAATAATATTATTTAAATTAAAAACCGAAAAAATAAGTTATTTATAATTATTAATAATAACTTACTTAATAAGCTTTATAAATACGAAAATATATTTATATTTATTTTTTTTTATTATAAAATATAATTACGGTTAAATATAAAATAACCGGTTTAATATAAATATAATAATATAATTATAATATAATATAAAGTAACCGGTTTAATATACTTATAATAATATAATTATAATATAGTATAAAGTAATTAATTTAATATAATTACGGTAATATAATTATACCGGTATAATTATAATATAATATAAAGTAATCGGTTTAATATAATTACGGTAATATAGTGATATTAATATAATTATAACGGTATAATTATAATATAACGTAAAGTAACCGGTTTAATATAATTACGGTAATATAATTATATTAGCGTAATTATAACGGCGTAATTATAATATAGCGTAAAGTAACCGGTTTAGTATAATTATAATAATATAATTATATTAGCGTGATTATAGCGGTATAATTATAATATAACGTAAAATAACCGGTCCGGTATAATTATAATAATATAATTATACCGGTATAATTATAACGGTATAATTATAATATAATATAAGGTAACCGGTCTAGTATAATTACCGTAATATAATTATACCGGTATAATTATAATAGTATAGTTATAATATAACGCAGGGTAACTGGTTTAGTATAATTACGGCGGCGTGGTTATAATATAATATAAAGTAACCGGTTTAGTATAATTACCGTAATATAGTTATACCGGCGTGGTTACGGTAACGTGGTTATAATATAATATAAAGTAACCGGTTTAGTATAATTATAGCGGTATAATTATAATATAGCGTGGGGTAACCGGTTTAATATAATTACCGTAATATAATTATACCGGCGTGGTTATAGCGGTATAGTTATAATATAGCGCAGGGTAACCGGTTTAGTATAATTATAGCGGTATAGTTATAATATAGTATAAAGCGATTAATCCGGTATAATTATAGCGGTATAGCTATAATGCAGTATAAAGTAACCGGTCCGGTATAATTATAATAACGTGGTTATACCGGCGTGGTTACAGCGGTATAATTATAATATAGTATAAAGTAACCGGTCCGGCGTGATTACGGTAATATAACTATACCGGTATAATTACGGCGGTATAATTATAATATAGCGTAAAGTAACCGGTCCGGTATAATTACCGCGATATAACTACACCGGCGTGGTTATAGTATAGCGCGAGGTAACCGGTCCGATATAATTATACCGGTATAATTATAATATAGCGCGGGGTAACCGGTCCGGTATAATTACGGCGGTATAATTATAATATAGTATAAAGTAACCGGTCCGGTATAATTGCGGTAATATAGTTATACCGGCATAGTTACGGCGGCGTAATTATAGTATAGCGTGGGGTAACCGGTCTGGTATAATTACGGTAATATAGTTATACCGGTGTGGTTATAACGGCGTGGTTATAGTATAATATAAGGCGACCGGTCCGGTATAACTGCGGCGATATAGCTATACCGGCGTGATTATAGCGGTATAGTTATAGTATAACGTGGGGTAACCGGTCCGGCGTGGCTATAATAACGTGGCTGTATTAGCGTGGCTATAATAGTATAGTTATAATATAGCGTGGAGTAACCGGTCCGGTATAACTACCGCGATATAATTATACCGGTATAATTGCGGCGGTATAGTTATAATATAATATAAGGCGACCGGTCCGGTATAATTACCGCGATATAATTATACCGGCGTGGTTGCGGCGGTATAATTATAATATAACGCGGGGTAACCGGTCCGGTATAGCTGCGGTAATATAATTATACCGGCGTGGTTACGGCGGTATAATTATAATATAGCGTGGGGTAATTAATCCGGTGTGGTTACGGTAAAGTGGTTATACCGGTATAATTGCGGCGGTATAATTATAATATAGCGCGGGGTAACTGGTCCGGTATAGTTATAGCGATATAATTATACCGGTATGGTTATAATAGTATAGCTATAATATAGCGTAAAGCGACCGGTCCGGTATAGCTACCGCGATATAGCTATACCGGTATAATTACGGCAGCGTAGCTATAATATAGCGTAAAGCAACCGGTTTAGTATAACTACTATAATATAACTATACCGGTATAGCTGCGGTAATATAGCTATAATATAGTATAAAGCAACCGGTTTAGCGTGGTTACGGTAATATAACTATACCGGTATAATTACGGTATAATATAAAGTAACCGGTTTAGCGTGAATACGGTGGTGTGGTTATAGCCGAGTAGTTTTAATAACGTGGTTATTACGGAATAGGTTAGTTACGGTGGGCTGGTTTAGGTAGGGTACCGTTATTATATAGTTTAGCTAATATAATATAGGTTAGCTTTTCCGGCCGGGTATAATTTCCGACCGGGGAGGATTTATAAATAAGCCGGCTATATATCCGTATATAAGCTATACGTTAAAAAACTAAATATTTACCGCGTATATTATACGAGTATTTTTTGCCTTTAACCTATAATTATTAAAAAACGCAGTATTTATTAATCTCTTAATATTCCATTTTTTAACGCTTTCCTTTTATCGGCTTATATAATTACCTTATAATAGATATTTAGTTTTTTATCGTGTAAATAGGGTATTAATTCGTAATAATTCGATTTTTTATATAAGCTGTTTACGAGATCGATAAAAGCTAATTACGAGGTTAATATTAATAGCGTAAATTATTAATAATATTCTATAAAACTTAAGATAATAAATCCTTAACTAAGGGATTATTCCTAGGATCGAGGTTATATTAATGCCTAATTATTCCTAATCCACGAAGATTTTATCCTAGCTTTCTCCGCCCTAAAGCTTACCTTAGCCCTGTTAATAACTTATAGTATTACGTTTATCCTTTAGCTCGGTCTCCGGACCCTTATTAGCAGTTATAAGGAAACCGGCCTTATTAAAGGCAAGAGTATTATTAGCGGCCGAGTTATTACTCTCGGAGCCGGTCTCCGGACCTTTACGAGTAATCGTGGGGAAACCGGCCTTATTAAAGGTAAAAGCGTTATTAGCGGCCGAGTTATTACCCTCGGAGTAAAGGTTAATTAGGTTCTTGCGAGTAATCGTGGGGAAACCGGCCTTATTAAAGGTAAAAGCGTTATTAGCGGCCGAATTATTACCCTTAAAATAAAGATCGATTAAATCCTCCCCGTTAATCTCCTTTTTAATATTTTTTTTATATTCGGTAACCTTATTCCTTATATACTTTATACTTATGCTTAAGTAATAACCCTTTACGTTAACCGTAACCCTATTTAATTCGGAAATAATAGCCCGGGTTTCGAAAACCGTAAACCGGGTTTCGATAGCGGTTAAGCGTTCGCTAATAATAAGGGCGTTAAATACCGTTTAAACGGTAGGCACCGTACGATTAATAACCGAAAAGAGATTTAATTAATTCTTATACTTATTTTTAGGCGGGGTTTAGGGTATTATAATTGCTTAAAAAGGAAGTATTATATTATAGGTTAAATAAGTTATTAAATAAGGATTAAGCGGAAAGGTAATAGGTATTTACCCAGGGATACGGCCTCCTTACTCTTATCTTGGGTAATCTTTACTCCTTCCCGGATTAGGCTTTTAACCCTGGTGGCGAAAAGCTAGTACTTTATACCTATATCTCCGCTAAAGTGGGTAAAAAGGAGCTTACGGCCTTTATTAGCGAGTATACCGGTCGTTTAAATAAAGTTAGAAAAGCACGTACGGTATAAGGGTATTAAACTTACTCCCTTATAAGGTTAATATATTACCTAGTAATATATATACTTAATCGATAATCCTATAACGGGTTAATACGCGGATATTATTAATATTTTATAGGTAAGTAAATAAATAATTAGCTTATTTATTACTTTAACGTAGGCTATCCGTGGGGATATAAGGTTTTAATTTACTGCCCTCTTAACGCAGTTATAATACGGAACCGCGAGTATATAAATATCCGCCTTCTCCGGCGGGAAGGAATTAATATCGAATGTATTCGGGTAAGAGGATTTTTTTAAGGCGTTACCGTTAGCCTTAAAGCTCGCCTTTTGCTTTTTGTTTAAAATCTTAAGGGTTACGGCGGCGCCCCCCGATATTATTCCGTTAATTATTATATTATAATCGGTAGGTATTTATATAGGGTAAGTAAATAGGTATTAGTAATAATGCGATTAAGGCAAGGCGTTAATAAAGTTTTTACGAGGATATAGGTAAAAGGATACCGGATCCGCTATAATTATTCTCGAATATATATGCCTTATATTAGCGAATTATTAGCGCTATACTGGTATAAGGTATTAAATTAAACCGCTTTATTACGCTAATTAATTCGAAGTAAACCGCCTTATTATCGGGGGGGGGGGGGGGGGGGAGACGTATAAATAGAGTAAGGTTAAAAATAAAGAGTTAATAATAGAATTAATAAGGCGGGGAATTATTTAAATACCCAGCTAAGTAAATTAAATATTTGATTTCTTATCTTACTTTACCGGGCACTTATTAAATAAAAATATAGCTTTTATAAGAACGGGAAAGGAAAGGAGTAGTAATCGAAGCAAAGAGGAAAGGAGTAATGGTTAAAGGAGAAAGAGAAGAAATAATAGTTATAAATTAAGGTTATAAACCCTTTTACTTAATTTAACGGGATTCGTATTAAAGACTATAGTATAGGGGAAATACAGCCCTTTAATAATTAAAAACTGAATATATATATAATACCGGATATTTCGTTTTTAATACCTCTCGGGCTAGGTAATATAAATAATAATCTTTATTTATCTTATATAGGTTTTTGGTTATTATATAAATAGCTTTATATAAAAATATTAAAACGTAGCCCTTTAGTAATTAAAAACCGAATATTTATATAATACCGGATATTTTATTTTTAATACCTCTCGGGCTGGGTAATATAAATAATAATTATTATTTATTTTATATAGGTTTTTAATTAATATATAAACAGTTTTATATAATAATCTTATAATTTAATAATTACCGTATATACCCTTTCCTTTAATAGTAATTATAAGTAAGGTTATATAAGGATTACTTAAAAGATTTTATTGCCTATATATATTCTCGACCTTTTTTCTTTTTTCTTTAACCACTAAACCTTTATTATAAGGTATAATCCCCTTTTCTTTATCGGCCTCGTCCCTTATACACGTTATTTATTATTCCGTATATAGTAATTATAATGCTTTATCTGGTAATATTAATTCTCGTGCGTAATAAAATCTCGGTTATTAACCTTAAAAAGTTTATATACCTGCCCAGCTCCTTTTACACTCGTATAATATACGCACGTATATATAATACCTTTTCGGTACGCTAAGGATAAAGCTTATAATATCCTAAATAGGTTTTACGAAATCAGTATAAACGTTATAGGCTTTAGTAAGGTTATAGTTTATATGGATAAGGAAACTAATTAAATTAGCTTATAGCTTTTAACCGATAAAAAAAATTACCGTGCGGTTATAAAACACCTTTACCTTAATATAAGTATTTTCGTATATAGCTTACTGTTTATAATAGGTTAATATTAGTATATAAAATAAGAAAAAAGCCGCTTAATTAATACCCTCGGACTTTATTAGCGTTAAAATAAACCCGAACGAGATACCTTATAAGCTAATCGCTAAGATTATATATTAACCGGAGCGCTTTATAGCCGTCCTTATTTAAAATCGTGGCTTAATAGGCTTTAAAGGTGTGGAATACCGCTAATATATAAACCGGTATAATCCGTTTAATAAAGCCTATTATATAATACCGGGTATAATAAACGGTGCTTATAGCGCTTACGTATAAATTAGGTTATCCGCGTTATATACTTATTATAAGTGATTATATAAGATATAGTAACCGAGTAATAAGGTATAAAACTCCGTTTTATTTTCGAGAGCTTGATTTTTTCCTATATTCTTACATGATTTATTAGCGGTATATAATAATAGAAAATAATTACCGTACGGGATAATCTGCGTTATAGGTTTCGATATTTTATTTCTTAGTCTCGTATAAAAGGAAATCGATTTATTCTCGTATCCGTTATATATTTTTCGTATACCTTAAATTATCCTAAATATTATTTAACTACTTTTTTTATAATAATTACTAATAACTTAACCTTAAAAGTATAAAGGTATTTTAGCTTTTTACCGCTTAATTACTCCCGTATTTTACCGCTCGATTATTCCCGAAAATAGGCTTATTTTATTCTTTTATCCCGCCGGTATTATTTTATCTCCGCCTGGGACTTTTTATAATCCTTAATACCCTCTGCGAACTAAACCTTTTTCGTTTCTGTACCGTAGAATCCCTTCGGGGAACGGGCTTATTTCCTTAACCCAAAAACGCCTTTTAACCGGAGGCCGAACGCAATAGGAAAAAGTATTTATAAGGTATACTTATAAAGCCTATTAAGCCTGTTATCGAGGCTGTTAACGGGACCGGTAACGTATAAGATCGGTTAGGTTAAGCTCTTAAATTAACCGTTTATATACCGAAATAATAGGTAATACTTAAAAGCCTTATTCTTAATATACCTGCTACCGGGAGTGAATTTAAAATTTAATTCGGTTTCTTATTTATAGTTAATTACGTACCCGGGGTAACGGCTTAAATCGAAGATATATAGCCTACTAAACCCTTATAGCGGGTAAACTGGGAATAACCTAGGCGAATAAGGTATAAAGCGGTATATAAGCCTATTTTATTAATACTTAAGCAGTATTTTATTACTAGGATTTTATATTATAGGGGTTTAATTAAGCGAAAAGGTAAAGGATTATTCGTAAACTAAAACCCCTTAATATATATATTTAAATAAGTATTAAGATCGCGAGCTATAAAGGCGTTTACCTAGGCGGCTGCCTATAAGGTTAATATCGGCCCTTTAAGCTTTACCTTATCCTTAAGGTAATAAAAAAAGCGGTCGATTTTTTAATAAACGAGTTAATTTATAGCGGGTTTATCTGGTTATATTTTAAATACGGTAAGCGTATAAGCTTTAAGCTTTTACGCTATATTATACGGCGGGAAGGAAATATAGGCGGCCGTATTAATATTATTAATATTTATTATATAATAATCGAATATAAAATAATAAAAAAGGTTAATAACCGGGTTATTATATATAATAGGGCCGGATACTTATAGTATATAATTACCCTTAAAAATTATACTCGATATTAGGTATATAAAGGCATTTTATAATTCCTTTATTATCTCCCGCGTTTCCCCGGTTAAAGCGGTATTAAAAGCCGCCTTTAGGTAAAAAGTATTATAATATTAGCCGGCCTCGTAAGTATTAACCTTTTTCCGGCCGTTTACCGTTAACTAAGTAGTATTAACCTTGCGCGGTATTAGCGTATAAATCGGAATACCTGCGAAAGGCGTTAATTATCCGGTATTAACCTCGCGCGGTAATAAGGTAAGAAACGGAATATCCGCGAAAGGCGTTAACTGGGGGGTATTAATTTCGCGCGGTATTAATATAAAAAACAGAATACTTATAAGGGGAGGGATTTTATTAGCTTAGAACTAAGCGGGTGGGGGCGATATAAGTATTTATAAGAGTAATAACGGGAAGGAGTAAAAAAATCCGTAAAAGAGTTATTTATAATACCATATATATATATTCGATTTTTAACGTGTTCCCGGAATATAAAATTAAACGTATAACTAGATATATAATTAAATACGTATAGAAATTTACGTAATATTATATTACCGGTTATAAAAAACGTAATATTTAAAATACTCGAAATATTCCGTTTCTTAAGCGCGCGAAATGGTTTAAAGAGTATTATAAGGTAATAATAAGTATTTCGTTTCTTAAGATAAAAGGAAGTTATTTAATAAAGTAAAATATTCGGTAAATAATAGGGCTATAATATAATAAAACCCATATTAGCCTTATATTAGCTCGGTAAGCGATTATTTTATAAAAGCCCGATACCTTTTTAAAATTAAAGTAATCCTGGTAAAAAGCAAAGTAATTAATGCTTAATGCGTATTACCCTATATTAGTTCCCGGTTATCCCTTGCTTATTATAACGGGACCGGAAATTATTACCTACCCTTTCTTAATATTCACCCCTAATAATAAGACTTTATTCCAGACGCGCCTATACGCCCCCCTTATAAAAAGAGAAAACGGTTATTATAATTAGCATTTTTTTCTTAGGGCGCCTTTTTTAACTGTTTTAATATAGCCTATAACCGGGATAATAATTAATACCCCGATCCCGTTATAGGCTCCTAGCCTTAATACGTAAAAACTATTTAATATAACCTTATAACCTATAAATAACCTATAATAAGCGGCGGTTATTATAATCGATTCGAAAAAGGCGGATCCTTATATTAATCCTTATTATTAACCGGGGACTTAACCCTTATCCTTCCTTATTATCTTATTAATATTATCCGATTTAATAAGTGCTTTACCGCGCTTTTAAGGGACCCGAGTGCCTAAGCGCCCTAGGATATAGATATATAACCGCATAATTCCGTTACAGATAACCGGTACGGGAGCAAAAGGGTTATCGGGGAGCAGAGGGGTTATTTTTAACTAAACTATACCATAAGGCAGGCGAAGGAGGAATTTATAAGGATTAATTATTAACTCGAGTGTGATTTTAAGGTTATTATTAATAATAATAAAGCCGGTATACTAATCGGTAACCTCCGTAATCGGTTTATAAAATACCTAAGTACTTATATTATAGCTAGATTAGGTAATAATTCCCGTGCCCTATTAAATCGGCTTATATATATCGGGACCGGGCCGGGTAATAATATTTATATGCTTTAGGGCCTTATTATACTCCTTACGCCCTTCCTCGGTATAAATACCTCCGATAAAACCAGATTATGCCTTATAATAATAATAACGTAAATCAGCCGTAAGGCTACTAGTTAAGTAAGTATAGCTTATAACGGTAAAGTGGTAAGTAATATTACCGGGAAGTTTACCGTTAGCATTATAATACCTTCCGGCTAAAATCCGCGATTTTAAAGGTATACTATTATAGTAACTAAACCAATGCTTATATATAAGTACGTTAAAAACGCTATCGATTATATATAATATATCCTTAACGCCCTTAACGAGGATAATATCCGCACGATACCGTATTTTCGCGCCGGGTTAACGCCCTTTATCAGCCCTTATATATTTCTTTAATTTCTCGTATCTTTTAAAAAACTCGTTAATTTTTTTACTAATATATGCGTTTATAACGGGGTAATCGTAAATAAGTTTTATAATAGCACGCTAGCAGGCCCGGGCTTTAATTAATAACTGGTTTAATAAAATAAAACTTTCCACGTTAACTTCGTAGTGCTAATAATAATAAATAATATTAATTGCGCGGTTATTATTACCGCCTTCGGTAAGCTAAAAAAGGAAAAGGATAAAAGGAAAATAGCGCTTAATAACTAAGATATACCCGTTATTTTCCGCGGAATTATACTCGTTAACGATATCTCCTAGTAAAGGGAGCTCGAGCTCACTATCGGACTCCGATTCATCCGAGTCCGAGGACTTAAAGTCTTCTTTATTATTATAGGAATCCGATTTTTTATTATCCCTTAACTTCGGTTTAAAAATATAATTAAACTAAGGCTATTTATTATTCTCTAATATTATACCGCTAGGGCCGGTGGTATTACTAGCTTTAATAAATATATTTATAACGGGACGGCTCGCTGGTAATACTCCTAATAGGTTATTAGCGTAAGAAACCGAATATTTATAAAAAAGGGGCTGGGCTATAAAGGAACCAGATATTTATAAAAAAAAGGGTGAGTATGGCTATAAAAAAACTAAATACCTATAAGCCGGGTAGGGTGGTTATAAAAGAGATAGGGAGAAGTAATAAGTTAAATAGCAGGGAGTAAATTAACTAATAACCTTTAATTCGGATATTCCGTTTCTTAAGCCGAAGGGATTAAGTTAATAAGCACGTTAGTAATGGTTTTAAAGGTTACCGGTATAAAAAACTAAATATATATAAAGGGGGGTTAGGCTGTAAAGAAACTAGATATCTGCGAAGAAAAGAATACGTATAATTATAAAGAAGCTAAATACCTGCAAGCCGGGTAAAATGGTTATAAAAGGGATAAAAAGAAGCGATAAGTTAAATAGCAGGGAGTAAGTTAACTAATAACCTTTAATTTAAATATTCCGTTTCTTAAATAAAAGGGATTAAGTTAATAAGCTCGTTAATAATAATTCCGGAGGTTACCGGCGTAAAAAACCGAATATTTATAGCGAGGGGGGCTAGGCTACGAAAAAACCAGATATCTGCGAAGAAAAAAATGCGTATAATTATAAGGAAGCTAAATACCTGCAAACCGAGGGAATTAATTATAAGAGGAATAAAAAGGAGCAAAAAGTTAAATAATAATAAATAAACTTATAACCTTTAGCTAAAATATTCTGTTTTTTAAACCGAAGGGATTACGCAGATCAGCTCGCTAGTAAAGCTCTAGGTGGATTACTAGCGGAAGAAACCGAATATATGCAGAGAGGGGGCTATAATTATAAAGGAACCAGATATTTACGAAGAAAAGAATACGTATAATTACGAAAAAGCTAGGTACTTATAAGCCGGGTAGGATAATTATAAAAGGGATAGGAAAAAGTAATAAATCAAATAATAATAAGTAAACTTATAACTTTTAGCATAAACATTCTGTTTTTTAATACGAGAGGATTACGCTAATCGGGTTCTTTATATCTGGATAAGTAAATAAGTAAGCAGGTTAAATCACAGGTTTTTTTATTTAAGTTATAACAGCGGTTAATCGTGGCTCGCGTATTATATAATATATAAAAAAGACATTAAAAATCGTTTATTTTTTTTTAACTCCTTAAACTCTTTTATTCGCTTACTTATTTACCGAGTAATAATACGTTTAGTTTATTCCGGTTCCTTTCTTTTTTTACTAGGCTTAGCGGGCGCTACCAGGGTATTCCCGCTATTCTCTCCCTTAGCGGACTTAAGGAGATCGCCCGCACGAATACTACCCGATACCGCAGGAAAACCTAAGGGGATTTTAACAGCCTTAAGTACCGATTCTGTAATAAATATTAGTTTTAAATATATCCCCGAGTTATTAGGATCGTAATAGGACTCTTTATTCGGGGCCGTACCTGTAACGAACGCATTATCGGATATATTAAAGGGCAGGCGTTAAGTATTAAGCATAAAGCATTATATAATAGTACTCGCGCTAATAACCGCCGGGATTAAGCTAAATACGGAAGTATTAGGCGGAGAAGTAAGCGTTTTAAATCCGTAAAATAAACGCGAACTCTTTAAGTCTTTAATTTTAAGGAATTGTTTTTAACGGGTGTTCTCGGACTCGTTAAAACCTTAATTAACGGTAATCGGGCTAAGCCCAGCGGGCAGGTTTTCGAAGAATAAGGGCTGGTCCTTTATAGCCTAAATAATATTTAATTCTAGAAACACTAGATTAGGATACGGTTATATTACCGCGTAATGCTCGGTTATATTAGGCTATTACCTATATTATTTTTCGGCCGTTAAGGGTATAAAGGAATCGGTATCCGTTTAAAAACCCAGGGCCGGTAATATACCGTTAGTAAGCCGGTTATTAAAAAGCCTGGGCAGGATATATATAGCCTAAATAATACCCGATTTTAATAATACTAAATCGGTAATCGGGCTAGGCCCGGCGGGCCGGTTTAAAAGGTTTTAAAGCATATTCTCTGTTTTATTAAGGGTAGCTTATTTTAATAATACTGGATCGGGATACGGTTATATTATTACGTAATACTCGGTTATATTAGGCTATTACCCGTGCTGTTTTTTGGCTATTAGGGGTATAAAGAAACCGGTAACCGTTTAAGAACCCGGGGCCGGTAATATGCCGTTATATACGTTATAATAGGTTTCCGACTCGGGTAGCGGGGGTAATTCGGAGTAACGCGCTTTAGCCTTATCAGAGATTTAATATAAAATATTATTCACCTTTTTAAAGGAATTATATTTTTTATAATTTATAATCCACTAGCGTATTAAAGCCTATTATACCTTAATAAAACCCTTCTCGTTATTTTAAATCTACCCGTTTATCCAGTTAAGGACCTTAATTAGGTTAAGCTCGCTTATATCCTCCCTGGTTTATAAAAGATCGCTTACCATTATTATAGCTTAGGAAGGAAGGGTAACGGAAAATGGTTTAAATAATTATTTTAATTAAATATCGGGCTATATTAAAAACCCCTTATAATCCGCAGTTTTTATTTCGGGGGTAAGGGCTTTACCGGCCTTTATTAAATCTCTAAGGGAGATATACACACCGCGGTAATCTCCTTACCGTTTTTAGGTGCGGATTAGTTTAATAAACTATAAGCAGAACTTATATAACCGGAGGAACCCACGGGATTAATATTCGGTAATAGGAATATTAAACTGGGTTTATAGGTAAGGGTTAACGTCCAGTTATAGCGCGTTTATAATGGTTTAATATTATAAGAGTTATTATTTAACGTTATTTAAGTTTTTACCGTTTATTCCGAACTTTAGGCTAGTATATCCACGAAAAGCTTTAATAAGGTTATTATTATATTACGTGTTTTAAGTTAATAATACGGTTTACTAAATTAGTAATTTTTACTTATCGTTATATAAGAGTATAATCGTCTCGGTAAACAGGTATAAGTTATAATGGTTTTTAATAAATATACTTATATTATAAACGCGGGTAAGCTTTAATAAAATATCCTTTATTTACGTAATAATATTTTAATAAAGAATAAATATAACCATTTTTTCGCTATCGTTAATAAAAGTATTAATAATTAATACCCTATATTTCTTAATGCGGTAAGCCGTAAGTGCTTTAATACCGAAAACCCTAAGTAAATAAACGAGTTACTTAAAAAGATTAATTAGGAGTTTAATCGTATTATTCTAAAAAACCGAATATTTAAATAAAGGCGGAAAAGTATTAAAAAACCAGATATTTATACTTATAAGATATTTAATTTCTTATAAGCAGATAGGGTAATAAGTGCACGTAATAGGGGGGGGGGGGTATTAACCAGTTACGGACGGAAGAAAACGGGGACTTATATTTAGGTCCACGGTAAAAGGATAACGATTAATAACCGGCCGCCTTCCTTTCCATCCGTCTTAATATATTTAGCCTTTTAATCCAGGGCTATAACCAGGGCCCGTAAAAGGGCAGGCGACTCGGCCGTTATAAATAAAATAAGGTTATCCCGCCGCGTAGGGAATAAAATAATTTTATCCTATATACTTATATTAAATAATTAATTAACGCTATTATCCCCTAAGTTAAATAAGGGTACGGTAATATTAAAGCTTTTTATAATAATATCCCGTAACCGCTAAAATTTATAATATAATTACTTAGGGGTTAAGGTAAAAATATACTTACTGCTTATATTATAAGAATATATTTCTAGGATCTCGAGAATATACTTCCTTTATAAAGCAAACGTTATATAATAAGCGTAATCGTATATTACCGGGGTTAAGCGCCGTATAAGATTACGGTAATACTCTTATACGAGTTAAGGGAAGATTAATTTAAGCCTTTTTAAGGTGATTTCGATATCCTCGGGAAATAATAATAAGCCTTTAAAGCATTTTAATAAAACAGTGTATAAATTATGCTTATTATATAACCCGTGGCTTATAAGGAGTATATCCGCTTTTCTGGCTTATTTTTAAGTAATATTAACCGCGTTTATTATATATAGTAATTTGGCTAAGTCCTCGAGCTCCGATTTTTTTAAGGAGGGGGTAAAATATTTTTGCATTTTACTGCTAAGGGGGGGATTAAACGCCTAAAAAATATATTCCAGTTTATAAAGGTATTAAAAGTAAACGGCCGATAATAAGCTTATAGCTAAGAGATAACGGTATAATACCTAGTACTTTTCGAGGTTAATATTAAGGCGGATTAATATCGGCCTAAAACTACGGGTAAAATCTAAGGTAATATCCTAGTAACCGTGTTTACCTTATTATTTTCTAATAATATAATACCCTAGGGCGAACCGGATTTAGTATTCGCAAATAATATTACCATTATCTGCTTTTATATTAAAATTATATATAATTTTTTTTTTCTCGGTTTTTATGCATTTATATATTTGCTATATAATAAGTATTTAACCCTAATCCTTTAGGGAGTGATTAAAAGCAAAGATTAAACCTATAAATAATATATCTTTATTTTTTTCGTAAAACCGGGTTTAATTATATTTTATAAGCCGTAATAATATTATTATTAAAGCGTATAATTTCTCGTTATCGGCTCCGGGAGGGTATTAAATATTAATTAAAAATGCCTCCCGTAATAAGGTAATAATCTCCGGGTCCAGGGTATTAAGGGTTCGGATATTCGTAAACAGCGTATTATTTTAATAATTATACGGAATCGTTAAGCTTATAAAGTAAATATATAAGGGTTATAATACGGCCGTAGTTAAACGTAGTTAAATATTAATAAGGCTAATATAAAATAACCGTAATAATAAGAAATAAAATATTTAATCGGTAAATATCTCGTTTCTTAATAAACGTGGTAAAAGGGAATATATTATTTATTTAAATATAATACTTAAACTTAAACCTATTACGGAATTTAAGGTATACCGTTATAAAGTTTACGGTTTTAGTATTTAATAATACCTTAGTATATATTAAGCTAAATGCGTATTTAATGGTTTCCGCGTTATAAAGGCGTAACTCCTCGTTGGTTATTACCACCTTATCGCGAAAATAAGGTAAAAAAGGTTTACCCTTAGCGTATTATTACCGTAATATAATAAAACCGTGGTTTTTTATAATAACGCGTAGGTTTTTTCCTTTATAATTATTATACTTTTCCGGGAACTTTTAATTAAGTGCGGTAATAAAGGTGGATACGGTTAAAGGCGTATTACCGCGGGCGCCGTTTTAGCCGTAACCGGCGTAACCGGCGCGTTTATTACGGGCTTAACCCTAGGGGAGTAAGCGTTTATAAGAACCGTTTTTTACGGTTAATATAGTTTTTATATTTATATTAAGCGGTTAAGCTATAGGCCGGCGTCGGGTTATAAAGTTATGCCTTATTAAAGTGCTTATAATAAGTATACGGTAAAAAACGAGATATTTAGGGGTAATATTATTAAAAAAAGGAAGGCTGGGGTAATAAAAATAAATTACTAAAGATTAAGTTGCTTTATAAGTATTCCGGTTTTTATATTACGCGGTAACCTTAGTGGGATATACTCGGTTTAGGCGATTACTTTGCGGAAACGGGTATATTATTAAAATGCTTACGGCTAATATACGGTGGTTAACGGTATACTTACGAGTATTATAGTTAAAGAAAAAATACGGGTATTAGTAATAGGGAGGAAGGAAGGGCGTATTAAAATATTAATAATTTAACCGTTTTATATATA
Organism: Xylariaceae sp. FL0804; assembly: GCA_022539325.1. Lineage (NCBI taxonomy): Eukaryota > Fungi > Ascomycota > Sordariomycetes > Xylariales > Xylariaceae > Xylariaceae sp. FL0804. The sequence continues at coordinate 69,276 of JAJKLG010000023.1, forward strand.
TTCGGATTTTTAATTAATTTAATAACTAGGTAGCGATTAATATTACCCCTTTATTAATTAGGAGAGGGCGGGGTGGTATAAAGGTGTTTACCGCTATTACGTGGTAAGAAACTAAATAATAAGTACGCGGGGTAAGATTTTTATGCGAACGAGGAAAGAAACCGGATTAAAGAGGAAAGAATAGAGTTAAATACCTGCAATCGAGCTGCTTAATACGTAATAGTTTCTGGGATTACGTGGTTATTATGCGTACGTGGGAAAGGTATACTTATTATACCTGTTATTTAATCCCGTATATATATTATATTTACCAGAGTAGGAGTGAATTAAGCCTAAGAGATTAAGGCGGAGGGTAGAAAATACGCGCAGGGGATAATATGCTTTTAATACCCGTATTTACCGGTTAAATATAATATAATAAAGGTAAAAGGGAAGGATAAAAATAATAAGTTAAAAGGACCGCGATTATTTACTCGGTATTTTTATAATAGGTATTTAATTTTTAGCGTTTATATACTAGGCGGTAAAGGTTGGTTTATTATATCGGCGTGGGCCCGGGCCTTATTAAAAATAAAATATTTATAAATTAAATATAATATTAAAAAGGGGATAAAAAAGGAACGCGGTAATAGCCTAGGCTAATATTAGTATATTAATACCTTTATAATTAATATTTTGTTTCCGGAATTCTATATTTAAGTAACCGGTATAAGGGACCCTTACCGGAGGAAGTAAATACGCACCTTTATACTTAATATTAATAACGTATTTAGTGTTTATAAGAGATACGGGTGGGAGGGGGTTATATTAGGCTGGGTTAAGTTTAGTATTAAATACTTTATTTATAATTAATAGGTTTTTTATATAGGGTATAGCTTATTAGCTTATTTCTTTCCACGATAATATATTATTACCTTTAGTTTTTTAATTATTTCCACTAGCGCGCAGGTTATATATTATAACCTGATTTCGGCTATTTTGCGGAAAGGTTAGGGTAACCGGCCAGGGACTCGGCGGGTATATTCTTTAGTAAATAAACGGAGAAAAAAAAGTTTTACCGGAATATTAAGTTTACCGGTATTATTTATTAGTTTTTTAAAACGAGCCTGCTTAATATATTAAAAAGTAAATAAAAGAGATTAAATAATCTCGGTTATATTCCCTTTCCAGAATACGCGTATAAATAAAAGGTTTATTACAGAATTACCCGAAATACGCCTACTTATAACGGTGTTAGGATTTTAATAACTCGGGCGTAAATATAAAAACGGTTATAAGGAGATTATCCCGCTTTACTTTTTGCCCGAAACCTTTAAACCTAATATTATAAAGATTATTATTATATTACCGCCCTCCTTATACCCGAATTATAATAAGCATTAACCTGCCGATTTAATAATTTAATTAAGCTTAAGCAGTTATAACCTAAGCGATTACCGGAGCCTAATTAAACTCTTTTATTTTTATAAGCTTATTATATCCACTTTTATTATTACTCCCCTGGATTAATAAATCCCCTTTATTCTTAGAATTATTAAGGGAGGCCCGCCGTAGGAGAGGTATACCGGAACCTAGGCCGGGTAATAGGAATATAAATTTTTTCCCGTTATAATTACCTGGAGGGAGCAGCCTTTAATCCTCGAACCGCTTCCCGTTTTATTATATACTTATCTTTTTACCGAACCTATTATAGTTTAATCTAGAGATATTAGAATTATAACCGTTAAGTTAAAGCTAACGGTCGAATAGGCTAATAATTATCGATTTAATTATGGAAAAGCCCGATATTATTATCTTTAACGTTAACTTACGCCTTCCGATCCTACCCGTGCCGTTTATTACCGGAATATAAAGCACCCCGGTTATAAACTAAACCTATAATATTAGCGGTTACGTAATTAAGAAATATTAAACCTTTATTACCTTGTTTAATAGCCGTTTAGCGAAAATAAGGAAAACGGCCGCGGGGGTTATTTAATATAATACCTTTTTTAGTAATAAAGCCTTTAAAGGTATTAACCTAATTAAGGATATAAAGGTATTTAAGGAGTTATTTGCTTTTAAGGTAAATAAATTTTATAAATTCGTTTCAGTTAAGTATATTATTTATATAAATAATTTTACCGAGCTTATTATTATTTATTATAATATATATAACTCCTTATAATTATAAGAATTCGAATATTTATAATACCGGGTTTTTTAAATAATTTATTTCTTAAACCATAATCTTTAACTAGTTAAGCGTTCTTATATTATTATATTAATATCTTATATATTTAGGTTATTTCTTTTACGCTAAGTATATTTAAATAGCTTTGCGTACCGGTTCCGATAATAATATTTAACTTAACGCTTATCCGATTTATAAAAATAAAATAAAGTTTTTTAAGGATAAGAAGAAATAGGGTAAATAGTTTATTTACCCCTTTAAGCTTAAGCTTAAAACCGTTATTAATACCAGGAGATATAAGCTAGCCTTATTATAACCGGCGGGCTTATAAGTAAATATTATCCGCCTAATATAATATAAAGGCTAAAATATATAAAGGAGTAATAAAAATACCCGATTTAGCGGAGGATTAAAAGGAACGGAAATAATTATAAAGTATATAGGTATAGCCTAAAATCAGGTAAAAATATAATATAATATACGGATTAAAAAACCTAGTATATTATTAAAAGCTATTTATAAATTAAGCTCGATTATAATATAATATAATACTTAATTTATTTATATTAACCCTTATTATTAGTGGAGGGCGTTTTAACGGTTAATAGGGTTTTTTTAGCGCTATTAATTAAGGTTTTTTACCGTTTTAAAGTGATTAGCGAGCTAGCGGCGGCGCGGGTATATTTTTTATTAACCCTTTATTCCTCCCTCTTTTATTTTTTTTCTTTTTTTTTTTCCTCCCTCTCCTTTTTTTTTTACTCCCTGGCCTCCTGGGCTTTAGCCTCCCTCTCCGCCCTATTATACGGCTTTTAAAGCCTTTCCACGGTAAACTCGGGTATATACTTATCGGTAAATCGCTAATCGAGTCTCGGTTAAAAATATTCGATTAGGGTATTAATATTAACCTCGGGTTTTTTTTTTATCTCGGTTATAAGTAAGGCGGCTTTTAAAAAATCGAGTAAGGTTTTATTCTGGGTAAAATCAGCGTACTTATTAGGGTTAATTAATATAAATCGCGCAATAAGGCTAATAAACTCGGAGGCTTTAAGCATTTATATATAATAATAACCGCGGGGATTATAGTTAATTAGCTTTTATAAGTATTAATTAAAAGGCTAATTATATAAAACCTTAATAAGCTTATATATAATAATAATACCTAGTTTACCTTATATCTCCTAGGGAATAATATTCTTAACGGCGAGCTAGCGGGAAAACTTCCGTTATATAATACGCTTATAGCTCTTATAAATAATATTAAGAATAATAATAATCTTTTATTTTATAAACCTCGCTTATTTAATCCGTATTAATCTACCCAGGACCTAATTAAATGCGTTCGTAGTTTAACCCTAGCCTAGGATTATACCCTTATTATAAGCCCCTTATAGGTTTAGGCCCAGGCTAGTAATCCTGGTATTATATACGAGGATATTTATTATATTAGTGGTTATATTATTAAATATATAGATAAAAGCCTTATATTCCTCCGGGGTATATATAGCCTAAATAATTAATACCCTTATACTAATTAGCTATAAGAGTATTATAATCTTTTTAAGTAAAAGGTTAGCGTTTATTCTCGGCTAATAAATAAGTATTACGGTGTAAAAAAAAGCTAAGTATTAATTACCGGGATATTATTTACCTTATTATATAAAAGCGTATATTAAGGTATATAGGTATAAAAAACAGGATATTTATAAACTAAATATTTGGTTTTTTATAACCGGGAGGGAATTTATTATTAGGCCTACGGTAACTCGAATATAAATATAATTCGGTTAAATAGTTTAATATCCGGGTTAATAAAAGCCTTAATTTAATTTAATACTTAACCGAGTATAATAATAATAAAGCGGTTATAACGGGTAAAAAACTTTAATAATAATATCCGGTTTTTAGGGACAGGCATATAATTATCGCCGGTTAGTTTTCGAAATAGCCAGGCGGTATTATTATTACTTATATAATCGATTAGCTTATTTATTACGGTAATCTTAACGGCTACTTTTTTTTTTTAGGCTCGGGGTTAAGGGTATTATCTCTTATATTAATATCCTTATTATCTTTTTCTTTTTTATTAAATAGGTTATTCTTGTTTTCGGCTTATAAAGGGTTAATCGGTTCCGAATCCAGGTAAAGGTTAAATAGTACCGAATTATTAATATTTTATACGAGGATATTAAGTTTCCGTTATATACTAGGATTAATACGGCTGGTATTATTATCTTTTATTTAGCTCGCGCCTATTATATTATTATTATAGTATAATACTTTTTTATATAAGTTATATTATTTAATATATTATTTAATATATTCCGTGCTATATAATAAGTAGATAATTTCGAAGCGGGCACCCTTAAGCTCGTTTCCGGGAGATTTTTAAATATTATTAGAAAATAGGATAAAAGTGGTTATAATACACTAAAGGAATATATACTTTAGGATAGCTTTAATTATACCGTAATATAAGTCGTAATCTTATTAATATTAGCGGGCGCTTAACTTAAACAGGCGCGGAGAAAGAACTTATTAGGGAATTTTAATCTGCTTTATTAAAATAAAGTGCTTTTTTAATTACTCGTTTTCTATTTCGGGGTTTATAAGGGCCTTATAACCCTTAACCGGATTATATTATTTACCTAATAAAAGCTTATATCCTATAAACCTTAAAGGGATAATAAGTTAAAAACCTAAATCGTTATTATATAATTACCCGATATTAAACTTTTCCGGTAGCTTTAATATAAATGCTAATAACTAAAAGCCAAGGCGGAAATAAGCGAGAAAATCCTTTAGGTAATTTATTATAAGTATAATAAAGCTTAGTAATAATATATTACGTTTATATATAATAATTAGCTTATACGCTTAACTTAATATGGTTTTAAGTAAGTGCGCTTTATCGTATATAATTATAAAAAAGTTTAGGCAGGGGTTAACTTCCACTAGCACGATTTCGCCGTTTATTTTTATAATTTTAGCTTTATTATCGGGCGTTATATTATAATCAGGAGTATTAAAATTAGTGGTATAAAACTAAGCTTTAGCCCTCGAAAAAGATAAAAAAGCGCGGTTATCCTTTTTTAACCGCTCGATTATCTCCGCGTTTTCGTAATCGTTAAGGCTTAATTACTCCCGCTTATCCTTATTAAATCCCTTAATCGTTTTATTCTTCGATTTCTTAATATATTATGCGTATATAATCAGGTATAATAAAACGTATATAATATATCCGTTTTATAAAACGTATTAGCGCTAATTAAAACGTGGGATAAAGCGGTATAATACCCGAGGAGTAACCGGGGGCAGGTAAATATAAGCCGGGCTTTTAAAAAACGGGATATTTACGGCCTTATATATATTCCGTTTTTAATAAAGGGATAAATAAAAAAGTATTAATCTCGGGTTTTAACAGGTTTAACCTATTCCGATAATCAATAAAGGCTTATTTATCTAATATATACTCGCGCTTTATACGGTCCTGCTCGCTTTTATTCTTACCGTATACGAGGTAAACCCTAAACTTATCGCCAAAGTAATCCCTTAGCTTATTATAAATAACCGTGGTTAATATTAATGGTATAAAAATAAGTATTAATTTAAAAAGTTTTCCGTTATATAAGGGTAATGTTTTTAAGCGCTAGTAGGTTTTGATAATATAATTATAGGTAAACGTTTTACCCGTCCCGTATTCGTTAATAAAAAACGCGAATTTTATAGGGTTATTTAATAATATTATAATATAAAACGCATTTATTATTATAATTAATTCTAATATAATGGATTAAGGAAAGCGGATAAAAAACGAAATATATTAGTAATAAATATCTTATTTCTTAGCCTCGTTCGTAAACTTATTAACGAGTTAATAAGGCTAATACTTAGCCTTTTTTATTATATATTCGGATATTACGGCGTTATCTTACTTTATACCGAGATAATTAGTATACTTTTTTATAAATTTATACTAAAACTATAAACCGTTAATTATTATTTAATTAATATTAGTATACTCCTTTTATTATTATTTTATATCCTCCACCGCTAGGCTAATCTCCTCGGCCTTATTATAAACTATTAATTTATACTCCTTTTTATACTTCTTAGCCTACTTAGCCTAATCCTAAGATAATACTGCGTTAAGCTTATTAATTATATTATACGCACTAGTTATATTATCCTCGATTATAGCGCGTTAATCCGTATAGAAAATAATAATTAAGGCTTAAATCTTTTTTAGCTTAATAAGGTTTACCCGGGTATTAGTTATATTAAAAGCGGCTTTTTTAAGGAGGCTATAAACGTATTGGAAATCTTAATCGCTAAGTTCCGGATATAAGGGGGCTTTTATCTCCGCGGTTTTACGCTTAATCTTGGTTATATTATTACTTAATTACTCGGCTAAGCCCTTTTATTCCCCGGAGGAACCTATATTATTAAATTAAGCCTGGAGGGATTTTATTTTTATAAACTAGTTTTCGAGCTTATTTACCAGGTTACCGCTTTTTATTTTTTATACGGGTTATTTTTAAAATATATTAAACTTTGCTTTTGCGTCCGGATTATTCCGGGTTGGTTTAATTACTGCGATTATTCGGTCCGTAAAGAAGTCTAGGGTTAACGGGTTAATAAAAGTGCAAAATTATACGAAAAAGTATTATACCGTAATAGATTTATAACGCCGTTTAAAATAATAGTTAACTAGTTTTAAGGCACGGTTCCAGGCCTTTATCGTATAATATAAATACTTTTTTTCGTTAGTGGGCTCGAGTTAAAAAAGGTGTTTAGGAAAATAACGGAGTAAATAATATATTATGCTAATAATCGTATTACCGAATATATTAAATATTGCGTTATTATAATTAATATTTTTTAACCGTAATATTTAATAGTTTAAGATTAAGGTATATTATGGCTCGGGTAATAGGTTATTGAGATTTTCCGGTAACTTAATAATAAACTTTAATATTTTCTCGAAATTAAAGGATATTTTTAATCCGTAATTAATACGGTATTCGTAATATAGGGCTAAACGTTTAAATATTAGGTAATAAACGGTTAATAAAATCTTAGGAAACGGGATATTTACTAAGTACGGATATTTAATTCCTTAATAATATATGCCTTACCGTAAATATTAATAAAAAAGTTAAATAAATTCGCAGTTTTAAAACTAAGATATAATATTATATTGCCTAATATATTAAGGGTGCTTAACCTGGTTACGATATATAATTTATAGTTTTAATAACGATTTTATATTAAGCCGGATACTTTATAGGGTTTTAAGTTATATATAGGTTTTATTATTACGGGCGGAATATTATTAGCGCTCGGTTATTATCGAGGGCGCTTATAATTATACTGCTGGATTATAGTAAGGAGGCTTTAACCCCCGTAGTTTTTATTTTCGGCGGGAATACTTTAGCGCGCTTCCCTAATGATTTCTAATAATATGGACTCGGTTATAGTTACGAATAAATCGAAGGCGGTTAAAGGCGCGAAATTAAGTAAATATGGTTTAAGAAATAAAATATTTATTAGGTTGGGTAGGTTAATAATAATAATTATACGGGTAAGGGTAATAAATTAAAAGGGATAGAGGAAAGGGTTTATTTATATATATTTATTAAATATTTAGTTTTTTAATATATTTATATATTCGTTAACTTATATAATACGCAAATAATAAAGGGCGGAGGTAAATAATTATAAAAGGCGGGTGTAAAGGGGAAATTTTACTTATATATATTTACTTATTAGATTTTTTACTTATTTAAACCGGTATATAATTAGTGCTCCGGGAGAGGTAAATAAAACGATTAATACGAATAATGCGAATTAAGTAAGGGGTATAAGTACGTAATAATTATAAAAATAATATAAATGGCCTTAGAATATAAGAGGGTAATGCTTTAATAACTCGAGGGCTAATAAGTATTTTATTTCTCGGGCTTTAATCGATAAGGGGAGGATTAAATGATTTAGGGAGGGAAATAAGGTGGTTATAAAAACCGATACCGCGATTCCTTAATAAATAAGTAATATAATAGTTTTTTTATTTCTAAGTATAAGGTTAATAATATATAATAATTAATATATATTTTCCCTCCGTAAAAATTACCGGTAGGATATTCTCCGTTACCGTGGTTATAAACCAGGGAATTATTTATATTTTATATAGGGTACTCCTAGGTATAGGGTTTAATAAGCATTAATTATATTTTAGTTAATAATATAAGCACGTTTAGGTAAAATACGGTATTAATATATACCGGCTGGGATAATATATAAAAAGAAATTATTATAAGCTATTACTTAGGTTATTATTATTATCGAATAAAGCTATTTATGTTTAGCCGGAAGGAGTTTAGGGTTATATATATAGTTTAGCCCGGTTTTTTTAAAGGGTTTAATATAATGGTTTTTATATTAGTATTATATTATTTATTAAAATAAATCGGGCTTTACCTTATAATATACGGGATAAATAATACTTTAAATAATAATATTAAAGGGGGATAACTCGGGCATTATTTAAATCGGGATTATCGATAATAACCAGAGCTTGCGTACTTTTTAAAAGATATCGAATTTTACCGCTATATTATTAGGATTACCGTAAATACTAAAGGTAATATTCCGGGAGGGAAAAAGGCTAATAGAATTATTTAATTATCCGTATATAAGTATTTTTTAGCGGAAGCTTATAATATTATAACGGATTATAAATCGATTATAATTTCCCGGTTTAAGCTTATTTTAAAGGAACGGAAGGCGGGAAAAAAAAAGTAAGAGGCAGGGGAGAAGCCAGAAAGAGAGAAGGCGGAGGAAAACGCTTATATTATTTATTATATAGCTAAAAATAAGGAAACGCCGTTATTAAAAGCGCTTAATTACCGAATCGTGGTTTTGTTAATAGGCTTTTTAACGTTATCGGGGCTTATTAATTATTTAACGTTAACCTAGGCCGGCCTTATACTCGGATTTTAAAAGGAGATTATTTAAGCCCTAAATATTATACTCGGTTATTATATTAAATTAAAACTTTTTATAATAATTATAGCCTAATATTATTATTTTAGTTTAGGTAATAGTATTACGGCTTACCGCGATTATTATTCGACGGCGAACTAAAGTATATAATAATTAAGTTATTAAGTTCCCGCCTCCGTAATAATAAATTATAATATTAAGCCGATTAAAAAGGGTATAATAATAATCTAAAATAATACCTAATAAAAAACTTTAAAAACTTATTAATTTAATTACGATTTTATTACGAATAATATTTAAACGCTTTAAGTTCCCCGTAAAAGCTTAATTAATAGGCCGAGGCCGCTATTATTAAGGAAACCTTATTTAATATCGAGGAGAATAATTTACCGGTTAATAATTCTAAGGCGGGTATATAGCGAACCCGTAATACCCGCCTTCGCTAGCTTTTAGCAGTATTAATTTCGCTTCGAATTCACTTTTTCCCTTATAATACCCTATGTTTATAAAAATAAACGCGTTTTTTTATTATTTTCTAATTATTTGCTAAAGGAGGTTATTAGGAAGTAAATTATTTACGAGGTACCGGTATATTTGCCTAATAAATAAAACTATTTATATATAATAAAGGTGGAAATCGGTATAATAAATTATTATACCCTTAGCGAAAACACCGCGAACCCGAGCGGGCGCTTATTTAAAAAATATTAAAAAGGAGATTATAATATTAATCTCCTGCGTTAAACCCTTATAATCCGATTTATCCTTTTAAGCGCTATCCTTTTATTTATTAGCCCGGAGCTTAGCCTTAAAATCGGCTTTAGTTTTCGCGAGCCGGGTAAAAAGGGTTTTCTCCTAATCGGCTTTATTATCCTCCTCGGTAGTAAGGTTATTATCGGCTTTATTATCCTGGCGCTAACCGGCCGCGACCCGAAATAATTAAAGAATATTTATAATATCCTTAGCGATATTCTTTAAATTCGCAGTAAAAATCCGCGAATTCTTTATAACGATCTTTATAACCTAGCGGATTTAGCGAATTTCTTATAAGTACTCTTATATATATTTATTAAAATTATATATATTACCTATTACGGTATTAGCGTTATCGCGAATAGTTATTATATTTATACGTAAACGATATATATTTCTTAAGTTAATATTTAATGGAAAGTAAATTACCGGCGTAAGTATAGTAATCTCGCCGTTATCGGCGGACTAATTAATACTTGCGGATTAACCGATACCTGCACGAGCCTAAACTCGCTCTATAATAATCTTATAAAAGTCTTTATTACGAGTTAATAAAACTACCCACTTGGGTACGCGGGGAACTTACGGTAAACCTCTTTAATAAGGAGATTATTATTACCTTTAACGTTATCTCGGATAAAATGCTTTAGCTGGCTGATTTATACGTACGCGGTGGTAGGCTTACGTTAACCGGTAGGAATATAACCGGAGTATACCTATAAAAAGATATAACTAAGGGTAACCAGCTCTTTAATAATTTACCCGGCGGGTTAGCCCACGATTTACTTATAAATCGATATAAACCTACCGCTTTATAATCCTTATATATTTCCTAGCAGCGTTAATACTTTACCGATTAGCTTATAATAATATTAGCTTAAAATACGTTTTAACTTCGCTAAAACCTTATTTACTATAAAATAAAACGCAAATTATACGGTTTATTAAGGGCTTTTAGTCCACGGCGGCCTTAACATAGCGCAAATAGGGCGGTATATTTATATATTCCTTAGACTTTGCTTTAAAAGGGAAATATTTACGGTATCTATTACCTAACTCGGGCTTTACTCCGATTTTACGAGGATTATACGTAGGCGTTATAATAAGGTTATTAGCGTTCTCGGAATAAAAGCCTGGGTTAATAGGTTTCTAGAAATCGGTTTTTATAACGCTATTTATAAAACGGCGAATATTTTTAACGGGGATTTGCTTATTATTCGAGCCTCCCGAATCCTTAATATCGCGCTTACGCTTAAGGGCAGGAGTAACCAGAAGCTTAAAAGGGGGAACCAGAGTTTATTTACCGTAAACCGTAATAAGATAAATAAGCTTTATTATAACCCCGCTTATATTAGCGGGCGTGGTATACTTCGGGATTACAGGATTAATATTAGTTAATTATACAGGCTTTTTAGCCGCTTTTCCAGAACTAACCGGTATTATAATAAAAACCAAAAATTATTAATTAGGGGGAAGGATTAATAAAGTCCCCCTAAAGCAGTATATCCGTTTATTAAATCGTAAACCGAAGCCTTGCTAGCTTACGTTAGTAAAGCAAAGGCAAAAGCCTGGTGCAGGCTAATAAAGCAGGGATTATTTACTGGCCAGGGGGAGGGGTATATATTAAAAAAAAAAAGTTATATAAGGAAAAAAGATAAACGGGCGATTAGGAGTAAATAAATCTTTTTATAATAAGTTATTAATATAACTTTTACCTGGCCTTACCTGGTAATATTAGCGGTTATACCTGGCTAATATAACCGCTCCTTCCCTACTTATAAGTAAACCCTATATTAAATTCTACCGCTATAATATTAGGATCGCCGCAAATATTAAAGGCAAAGCTCCGGAAAGGAAAAAAGCTAATAGGATTATTTAATTATTCCTATATAAATACTTCCTAACGAAAGCTTATAATATTATAACAGGTTATAAATTAATTATAATTTCCCGGTCTAAGCTTATTCTAAAGGAATAAAAGGCGGAGAAGGAGATAGAAAAGGGAAAAAAGAAGCAGGAGACAGGGGAGAAGCAGGAGGGGGAAAAGGGGGAGGAGGATAATTATATCGTTTATTATATGGTTAAAAATAAAAAGACTTTATTACTTAAAGCGCCTAATTACCGAATCGTGGTTTTATTAACGGGCTTTTTAACGTTATCGGAGCTCGTTAACCACTTAACGTTAACTTAGGCCGGCTTTATACTCGGATCTTAAAAGGAGATTATTTAAACCCTAAACATTATGCTCGGTTATTATACTAAATCGGAACCTTTTATAATAATTATAACCTAGCATTATTATTTTAGTTTAGGTAATAATTAGGACGATTAAATAAGCCTCGGTAACGGCCTTTAAGTTATATACGGATTTTTTATAAGCGCCCGGGCGGCCACCGCTTATATATTATTCCACGTTTAAATTAAAAATATAAAAATTAAATACGCTAATAATTATAGGAGGTAATCCCCTTAGTTTCTTACCTTAATTAATCTAAAAACTTCCGTTAACCGCTAAGGCACTTAGCTTAAGCGCTCCCCGAAAATATATACCTTCCCTACCCGCCGCTTATATGCTTTACGCAGGAGCTAAAGCAGGAGAATATATTATTAATTAGCCCGCTTAATAATTATGCTAGCCTTATACGCGGGGTTATTAAAACCTATTAGGCTATTACGAGGTTCCTTATTACTATCCGGCGAATATGCTTATAGCCTTAGATTCCGAAGGAGTAATCTACGCACACGCAGAGTTAAAAACGAGTATTAATGTTTATGCTTAAAAGCCGCTTTACCTGCTCGCATTATTAATAATTCTTATAAAAAATTAAGCCCGCCGCTTAACCCCGAATAAGGAACGGTATAATATAATTAACCGGGTTAAATCTAATATTCCTAATAAGTAAATTATACGGTATAATCGTGGTAAAGGCTTTAATATTAAAAAAATAAGAAATAATATTCCTATATATATAGGAACTTAATTTATAACTAGAGTATAAATATTCGGTTTCTTATATTTATATTCTTTTAAAAGCAGCCTCTCTTATTAACCGAATACCTGGGTTTATTCAGCCCTTATATATTAGGCCGGTATTTATTATTACTCGGTATCGATATCCAGCGGTTTAATACCTTCTATATAATGCCTCCTTTTATAGCTTCCCGATAAGAATATAGGAGATAAAGTCCGGTTTCCAGGATAATAAGCTTTTAACGTATTTAATCCTTATAGGATATTTTACTAGGACTTAAGCCGCTTATTATTATATTATACTTTTAGGTTATTATTTTAAATATTACCTTAAGGAATATACTATTAAATCCGTAATCGATATATAACTTATCCTAAAAAACCTTAAGTTTTAGTATATAAATATAGGTTACTAGGTTTATATTATTAATTATATTACCTCCCTTAAACGCCTATTAATAAAACGCCGTAATATATCGATTAAAGTATAATAATAGCCTTTTTAACTATATAAGCGTTACTTATATAATCTGCTTAAAATCTGGATATCCAGGGTTATAAACGCGCGGTATTAACTAAAATAAAGTAAATAAATAAATAAGCACTAATAAAAACCGAATATTTAATCCTATTTATTAATACCTATTCGGTGATTTATTATATAAATATTCCGTTTCTGATTATAAGTATAAGCGGTGCTAAGAATCGAGATATCTCGTATATTTCGAGCTATATGCTTAATTAATTTATTAGTAAATATTCCATTTCTTAATCGTATACGTAAGGGGTGGTAAAATAATAAGATATTTTAACCCTTATATGCTTTTAATAATATAATATATATATAAATATTCGGTT
>JAJKLG010000024.1:0-46165 GCA_022539325.1 Xylariaceae sp. FL0804
AATATAATGAAAGCGGTATAATAAGCTTATTCTTTTCATCCATTATTTATAATATAATAGATTATTAAAAAGTTATTCTTTTTTTAAAACCCCATTTAAAAACCTTAGTCTTTAGTCCGGATTAAGACTAATTAAGACTAATCTTAGTTAGTCTTAGTTAAGGCTCGGATTAATTAGCTTAGTTTTAATCAAGCGGTCGGACTAATTAAGACTAATGCTAAAAACTAATTAGTAATTAATTAGTGATTAAATCACAACCCTAGTTATAAGCTGAATTACTTTATAGTTTATATATAAAGTAATATAATAAAAAAGAAGTTTTTTATTTTAAAGTCTTATTTAAAACCTTTAATCTTTAATCCGGATTAAAATTAATTTAAACTAATATTAGTTATTTTTAATTAAGCTTTAAACTAATTCGCTTAGTTTTACTTAACACTCGGATTAATTAAGCTTAATTTAGTTAAGGCTCGGATTAATTAAAATTCAGGCTAAGAATTAATTAATGATTAATTAGTAATTAAATTATAACCCTGTTAATTAATCATTAATTAATTCTTAGCATTAATTATAACTAGTTTAAGCTTTAGTTAAAACTAGGCTAGTTAATCCGAGCCTTAATTAAAACTAAGCACGATTAGTTTTTATAAATCTTAATCCGGAGTAAAGGTTAAGTCTTTTAAGTGGGCTGAAAAGGAAAACTTTTAATAATTAATTATATTATTAATAATAGATTAAAGAATAAGCTTAATATACCGATTTTATTATATTAAAAAGTTGTTTTAAAGGTTAAAAACAGGAGAAATATAAATAAAAACACTTATACTAGGGTGAATTTAATTTTCAACCCCTTTATTTAAGCTTTATAAAATATAACGTAGTTAATTTTATATACGGAAAATAATATATTAAAGTCGAAGCATTAATAGGAAAGTTATTAAAAAAACGGAGATTAGGTTTTTTAACTTTTTATATTATAACGTTTTTAAAGATCGTATTTTAAAATAATTATTAAAGGCTATATTTAACGTCGTTTTAATTATTTTCTAGCTAATAATACGTTATAAACCTATTATTACTTTATATTAAAATATAAATAAAAACCTATAAAACTTTAGGAATTTATAAGGTAAAATTAATTGCATTTTTTAAACTTTATATTAAACCTTTTTAAGAATTATTCTTAGAAATAATTAAAAGACTTTTTTATACTCTGTTTTTTTACTTTATAGCCTTTTAATACGTATAATAATAATTATTACTTTATTTTCAAGTAAAGTTAAAACGTACGTAAAAGTAAAGGATTTAAAAGGTTATTATAATTAAGTTTTTTAAAACTTTATATTATACTTTTTTAAAAATCGTATTTAAAAGTTATTTTTTAAAGCCTTTTCTTACGTTATTCTTAACTTTAATAATTATATAATACGTATTATATTAATACTTTATTTATAACTTATTATTTAAAAGCTGATTATAATCCGTATTTTTTAATTTTAACTTTAGAGTAATACTTAATGAAAAATCCTTTAATCTTTTTAGCCCGATTAAGATTAATTAAAATTAATTAAAACTAATCTTAATTAATCCGAGGTTTAATTAAAATTAAGTTAATTTATAACCTTGCCGATTTAAATTACTAAACTAATTAGTAATTAAAATCAAAACTAAAACTAAGGACTAATATAATAACCCTAGTTAAGGTTAAAAATAACCTTAAAGCTAGCTTTATAAAACCACTTTTTAATACGTTTTTTTAAAAAGCTATAATATAAAGTTTTAAAAAATTCAATTATTATAGCCTTATAATATCCTTAATTCTTTATAAATTTTATTATTACCTTATTACGAGTTATAAACACGTGTAAAACGTTTTATAAAGCTATAAAGGTTTATAAAAACTTAAACGTTAGCCTTTAAAAATTATTTCCAAGTACGTTTTTTTAAAAGGTTGTATTATAAAGGTTTTAAAAACGCGGTTACTTAAGCTTTTTATTTCTATAATCTTATTACGTATAAAGCACGTATTTATTCCTTATTTATTATAATGTTTTATATAAAATGCCGTTATTTTCTAAAGCCTTATTTAAAACATTTAGTTTTAAATCCGGATATAACCTAATTAGGATTAATATTCGTTAGTTTTAGTTAAAACTCGGATTAATTAAGCTTAGCTTTAATTAAGGCTTGGAAAATCAAAAATAATGCTTAAAATTAATTAGTAATTAATTAGTGGTTAAATTATAACCCTAATATAACGCCGTAAAAGTAATATAAAAATATAAACGCGCTGTATAAATATTATATAATATTAATATTATAGTATATAAAAATTAAAAAGTTATAATTATATCGTATAAGTTAAAAAGGGAATGTTTTATTATATAAATATTAAAAAGCTACGATTATAATATATAAGTATTATATTATTAAGCAGTTTATTATAAGCGTTATATTTAATACGCGTAGTATATAAAGCTAGTATTATACCGAATAAGTATTATATTACTAATTAGGGCTATTAAAAGTATTATAAGCATTACACGTAATACGCTTAATATAAACTTTATTATAATAATCGCGTTAATTTAAAACGCTTAGCTTTATAAAAAATTATAATAATACGCGAGACGTAAAATAAAACTATTATTATAATATTATTATTATTTTAAAACAGGCTAGCTTTTTAAGAAAACGGTTAATTTAATACCGTTAAATTTATATTTTATAAGAATTAAGCGGTTATTTAAGCCGGAAAGTACTTTTTAACTTTTTTTTAAAAAAATATAATAATACGCTATTTTATAACGCGGATAAGTTTTAAAAATAACCGCTAATAAAATTATTTTTAAAATATAGCCGTTAATAAAACTTAATATATTTTTTAAAAGTAAGATTTATTAATACTTTACGATTAAAAGACTTTTTATTTACCCGCCCGGCTAATTAACTTTATATACTACATTTAAAGCTTTAACGGCTTTTTTACTAGTATTATATATAATTCTTATTTTAATTTAAGTTAAATTTATGTTAAATTAATATAATACTTATTTTAACGTTAAATTAATATATTATAATTAAAACTGGTTTTATTATATAGCTTATAAAAACCAGTAAAGCCTTTAAAATACGTAAACTTATAAAGTTTATATAAAAAACGCTAATAAACTTTAATATTAATCTTCTTTAAGTTAACTGTTTTATAGTTAGTTAATATACTAGGCTTTAAAAAAGCACTTTAATTAATTATAAGCTTAAAATACTTTTAAATCTAATTAGTAAAGAAAACAGTAAGCTTATTTAATCCTCGGCTTTAATTTAATCTTTAATCGTAATTTTATTTATTAATTAGTTTAAAAGTTAAAATCCGTAAATCTGCGAACTAGTTTTATCTTAATTAAGTCTCGGATTAATTAAGCTTTATTTTAAGTAATTTTAACTAGTTTTAATTTAAAGAACAGATTTAAGGGGTTTTAAACATTATAGTAAAACTAGCATTTAAGAGTCGAAAATAAAAATTTCTAATACGTTTTTTTAAAAGTTATAATATAAAGTTTTAAAAAAAATATAATTATTTTAGCTTTATAACGCACTTACTTTAAATACGGTTTTAATATTATCTTAATATAAAGTATTATAACTTTTAAAACGCTTTATAAACTTATAAAGCATTAAAACAATTTAAAAAATAACCTTTAAAAGTTGTTTTTAAATACGATTTTTAAAAAGGTTATAATATAAAGTTTTAAAAAGTGTAATTACTTTAATCCTATAAGTTTTTTAGCTTTAATAGGATTTTCAGCTTATTTTAATATAAAGCGAGAAAAGGTATTATCGCGTATTATATACTTTTTAAAGGTTTAAAAAGAAATTAAAATATAGCTTTAAATAAGAATTTCTAAGTATAATATCTTTAAAAGTTATAATATAAAAGTTAAATAAAAGCTAGTATTTTAGCCTTATAAATTCCTTAGCTTTTATAAGGTTTTAAATTTACTTTAATATAAGTTAACAATATAAATACTACGTTTTATAAGCTTATAAAAGATTATAACGACTTAAAATCTAGGTTAAAACAGTTAATTTTAAATACGATTTTATAAAAAGTTATAATATAAAGTTTTAAAACGTATAATTACTTTAGCCTTATAAATTCCCTAGCTTTTATAAGGTTTTAAGTTTACTTTAATATAAGGTAAATAAAGCTGTATAGCGTATTATAAGCAGGGTTATTATATTAATCCTTAGTTTTTAATCTTAGTTTTAATTACTAATTAGTTTAACAATTAAAGTCCGTAAATTTGCGGATTAATTTAATCTTAGTTAAAGCTTAAGCTAATTAAGCTTAGTCTTAATTAGTCTTAATTAGTTTTAATCCGGATTAAAAGACTAAAAGTTTTTTAATAAAGTATAAAAACCAGTTTTTTACAGTTAAAAAACAATAACATTTTTAAGTACGTTATTTTAAAGGTTATAAGGTAAAGCTTTAAGAAATGCAATTATTTTAGCCTTATAGATTTTATAAAACCTTATAAGTTGTAATACTACTTTACTAAAAGTTAAAACGACTTATAATACGTATTATAACGCTATAAAAGTTACAAGTAATCTTATCGCTAGATTTATAAAGTTATTTTTAAATACGTTTACTTAAAAAGTTATATTATAAAGTTTAAAGAAATGCAATCACTTTAGGCTAATAAATCGCTTAAACTCCTTTTAGGTTTTAATAAAACCTTCCTAAAAGTTAAATCCAAATATAATACGTTTTATAACGCTATAAAGGTTAAAAATAATCTTAATGCTAGCTTAAAAGAATTATTTCCAAATACGTTTTCTTAAAAAGTTATATTATAAAGTTTTAAAAAATTAAATCATTTTAGCCTTCTAAACTGCCTAATTCTTTCTAGGCTTTAATATAACTTCACCAGCAATTAAAAATAGGTATAATATATATTATAACGCTATAAAGGTTAAAAGTAACCTAAACACTAGCTTTAAAGAAATCTTTCCAAGTACGTTTTCCTAAAAAGTTATTATATAAAGTTTTAAGAAATCTGATTTCTTTAGCTTTAATACTCCTTATTCTCTCCGCTATTTCTTATATAACCTTTTTATAAATTAAAGATATAAGTAATACGTGTTTTAACGTTATAAAGGTTTAAAACAGCCTTAATAGCGGCTTTTTAAAAGTATTTCTAACTTTTAAATACGTTCTTTTAAAAAGTCACAATGTAAAGTTTTAAAAAATCTAAGATTATTACCTTTAAATATCCTTCCATTCTTATTAGTATTAAAAAAAGCGTTAAACTAATATATAAATATATATAAAGTATATTATTATAATAAGTTTATTAAAAAAACACTTAATTATAAGCCGTAAATAGCTTTTTTAAATACGATTTCTTAAAAACTATAAGTACTTTTAAATAATATATTCTTTTTTTTTACTTTACAGTATTACTTTAAGTATAATAAAAGCTATGTTTTAAGCTTAGGCTTTTTGTAATTTAAGTATAAGGTAATATAATAAAAAAAAAAAATTTCTTTTCTTAAAGCCCTATTTAAAACCTTTAGTTTTTAATCCGGATTAAAACTAATTAAAACTAATACTAGTTAGTTTTAATTAGACTCGGATTAACTAGCTTAGGCTTAATTAAGGGGTCGAAAAAATTAAGACTAATGCTAAGGATTAATTAGTGATTAATTAGTGATTAAATTATAACCCTGATTATAAGCGTATAAAAGTTTTAAACGCTTTAAAGTCTAGCTTTAAAAAAATCATTTTTAAATAAGATTTCTTAAAAAGTTATATTATAAAGCTTTATAAAATGCAATTACTTTAGCATTATATCTTTTTCAGCTTTTATAAGGTTTTAAGTTTACTTTAATATAAAGTAACAGCATTTATATTATATAATATAAGTATATAAAGGCTTACAACGATTTAAAATATAGCCTTAAATTATTATTTCGAAGTACGATTTCTTAAAAAGTTATAATGTAAAAAGTTAAAAACCCTAATTCCCTTTTATTAATAACTCGCGTATTATTACTTCGATTTTTAAATTTTATTTATAATATATATACGTAGCCACTTTATAGTTTTCAAAGCTGAAATAAAGTGTTTTAAAATATATTTACCCTGTTATAAGTGTTTTTATATACTTTTCTTCTTTTTCTTAATTTTAAAAATTACTCTTTAATTTAATAAAAGCGGTATAATAAACTTATATTTTTTATTTATAATTAATAATACAGTAAATTATTAAAAAGCTATTCTTTCTTTTAAATCCTATTTAGTATTTATAGTTTTTAATCCGGATTAAAACTAATTAAAAATAATATTAGTTAATCTTAATCAAAGCTCGGATTAATTAACTTAATCTTAATTAAGGCTTGAATTAATTAAGATTAATGTTAAAAAATCGGTTAATACCTAATTAATAATTAAGCTTTAACTTTATTAATAGCGGAAATGTTTATAAAGCTTAAGTAAAGCTTAGTAAACTTTATTACTGCTTTAAAAGAGTATTTAAATTTATTAAGCTGTAGTTTAAAATTAGATTACTTTTATACCGCTTATAAGTAAATTCCAGTTTATATCTTAATAAATTATAAACGTAATGAAAATGCTTATAAAGCTTAGTATTGTTTTAAATAAAAAGCTTTATATAAAAGCTTTAAGTTAATTTTATTAAATTACGTTTAAATAATTATTATCGCGTAGATAAAGCTTTAATTAAAAGTAATAATTTTTTTTTTTAATTAAAGTTTTAAATATAAGGATTACTATTATAAGTCCGTTTTTAAATATTAATAAAGTAGGTATAATTAAATAATAAAAAGCATTTTATTAAATAGTTATTAAAGTAAGAAGTAATATATTTATATAAAAAGGATTTAAAACAAGCGAGTATACTACCGTTTAAGAAATACATGTAAATAAAGTAATAAGTTATTTTTTAAATACCTTTTAAAGGTGAGGTTATATAAGTATAGAAATGTTTTAATAATAATTATTCGTATTATAATAATTAATTAAATAAAGTATTATAAAATAGCTAAACCTTTAACTTTATAAAATTAAAATAAATTTAAATGCTTTTTACTTTTTAAATATAACACCGCCTTTTTAACCGGTAAACAGTTTAATTACAAGCAGGGTTATTATATTGTTTTTAATCTTAGTTTTAAGCACTGATTAATTTAATAAATAAAGTTTAAAAATCCGCGGATTAATTCAATTTTAATTAAGGTTCGGTTTTATTAAGCTTAGTTTTAATTAATTTTAATGGTTTAATCCGGATTAAAAGGTTAAAGGTTTTTCTTATAAAGTATTAAAACTAGAATCTTAACGTTAAAAAAGAATTTAAATACGTTTTCTTTAAAAGTTATAACGTAACGTTTTAGAAAATGTAATTATTTTAGCCTTATAAACCCTTTAACTGCTTACTAACTTTACTATTACTTTTATATAAGTTAAAAGCTTTTTTTATATATATTATAAAGCTATTAATATAAAACACGGCCTTAATCCTACTTTTTTTAAACTTATTTCTAAGTATATTCTCTTTAAAAGTTATAATATAAAGTTTTAAAAAATATAATTATTTTAGCCTATATATCCCTTAACTCCCGGCAGGTTTTATTATTACCTTTATATAAACAATAACTACTTAGAAATTTAAATGCGTATTATAAAGTTATAAAGGTTAAAAACAGCCCGAACCCGAGTAATTAAAAATTAGCTTAAAGTACGTTTTTATAAAAAGTTACAGTATAAGTTTTAAAAAATATATTTATTTTAGCCTTATAAACCGCTTTACTCCTAGCAGGTTTAAACCTTACCTTTAAGAAAATTAAAAACACTTATAATGCGTATTATAATAATATAAAGGGTTTAAACAGCTTTCACCCTAATGCTTAAGAATTAGTTTTAACTATATTTTCTTAAAAAGTTAAAATACAAAATTTTAAATAATATAATTACTTTAGCGTTATAAATCTCTTAATTCCTAGCAGGTTTTAGCAATACCTTTATATAAGTTATAAACACTTATAACGCGTTTTATAAGGCTATAAAGGTTTAAAACGGCTTTAACCGTAGCTTTTAGGAATTGGTTTTAAATAAGTATAGTGGTATTATAAAGTTTTAAAAACGCAATCACTTAAAGCTTTTAACTTTTATAATATTAATAAGTATAACCCACGTCTTATAACTTATATTTTCTATAATAATTTATATAATAAACTACTTTTTATTAAGCCTTATTTAAAACTCTTTAGTTTTTAATCTAGATTAAGATTAATTAAGATTAATATTAATTAGTTTTAATCGAGGCTCGGGTTATTTAACTTAGTTTTAATTAAGGCTCGGATTAAATAAAACTAATAATAAATATTAACTAATAGTTAGTTAGTGATTAAACTATAACGGTGATTAAAAATAAATACCGATAATATATTTATAATAGAGTTTTAAAGTTTACTTTAATTATAAAGTTGAATTAGTTTTTCGTAAGTTATTTTATATTTATACTAGAGATAATAAATTATTTTTAAAGAGAAACTGATAAAGAATACAGTAAAAAAAGAATAGAAAAAATTAATAAAGTATAGTAATATAATAAAAGAATAAAATATAATAATAAAATTTAATATAAAATATAATACTAAAATAATATAATAATTTAAGGTAATAAAGGAAAAAATAAAAAGGGAAATTAAAATACTTTTATAAAAACCTATTAAGCGTATTTATTTATATTCGGCTAAGAGTATATATTAAAAGTTATAAATAAGCTTAATAATAAAAGCTTATAATTAAGTTTAAAATACTATAAATAAAAGGTTATATTTAAGTTTAAAAGCTAATAACTATAAATAAGCTTATATATTACTAAAGTTATAGATTTAATCCGTAATCTTTAGTTTTAACCTTAGTTATTAATTTATTTAATTAATAATTAGCTGTAAATCTACGAATTGATTTAATTTTCATTTAAGCCTCGGAGTAATTAAACTTAGGTTTAATTAAAGCTCGGTTTAAAAAAGCTTAATTATAATATATTCTCCTTAATATTTATCAGGGTTATAATATTATTACTAATTAATTATTATTTAGTTTATAATATTAATCTTAATCAATCTAAGTCTTAATTAAGATTAAGCTGATTAATCCGAGCTTTAATTAAAACTAATTAATATTAAGCTTAATTAGTTTTAATCCGGATTAAAGATTAAGGGTTTTCAGTAAAGCCAGTGTTGTAATTTAGTTTTTAATTAATTATTAATTAATCCTTAGCATTAGTCTTAGTTAATCCGAGCCTTAACTAAAACTAATTAATATTAGTTTTAATTACTTTTAATCCGGATTAAAGATTTAAGGTTTTAAGTGGGGCTTAATAAAAAGAATGTTTTTTTAATAATATATTATACTACGGATAAAAAAAAGTCTTTATTAAAGCTTTTATAATATTTAAAAGTCATTTCTAAAATAGAAAAAAGGGATTAAAGTGTTTAAAAACATATATATTAAAGTGTATTTTAATAAAAGTTTTTTATTTAACCTTTTAAAGGTTTTAATCTTCACATTATATTATATATGTTAAATAACTATAAATTATATCTTTTAAAGAAAAGTTATTAATTAAAGGAAATCAGGTTTTATAACTTTTTATATTATAATAGTTAAAGATAATATACTAAGAGATAATTATTTAAAGCCAGTGTTAAAGCCGTCTTTATCCATTACAGCTTTATAATACGTGTTATATATGTTTTTCATTTATAGCAAGGTGATATTAAAACCTATAAGGTATTAAGCGATTTATAAGGCTAAAGTGATTGTAATTCTTAAAACTTTACATTATAACTTTTTAAAAAAACGTATTTAGAGATAATTCTTTTAAGCTAATGTTAAGGCCGTTTTTATCCATTATAGCTTTATAATACGTGTTATATATATTTTTAAAGTGTAATAAGGTAAAATTATAACCTATAAGGAGTTAAGAGATTTATAAGCCTAAAGTGATTATATTTCTTAAAACCTTATAATATAACTTATTAAGAAAACGTAATTAGAGATAATTCTTATAAGCCAGCGTTAAGGCCGGCCTTACGTATTATAACATTATAATACGTGTTATATATGTTTTTAACTTTTAGCGAGGTGATATTAAAACCTATAAAGAATTAAGGGACTTTTTAAGCTAAAGTGATTGTATTTCTTATAACTTTACACTATAACGTTTTAAGAAAACCTACTTGAAAGTAATTTTAAAAGGATAAGGTTAAAGCTGTTCTTAACTCTTATAGCCTTATAAAACCCATTATAAGTTTTTTTAATTTTTACGAAAGTAAAAATAAAATCTGCTAAGCGGTAAGGGATTTCTAAGGCTAAAATCATTGCATTTCTTAAAACTTTATATTATAACTTTTTAAAAAAACGTATTTAAAAAAAGTTATTAAAAGCTAGCTTTAAGGTTATTCTTAATATTTATAATAATATAATATATATTATAATAATTATTAACTACTAATAAGGTTATAATAAAACTCATCAAAACTTAAAGAGTTTATAAAGCTAAATTAAATGTATTTCTTAAAGCTTTATAATATAACTTTTTAAGAAAACGTATTAAAATAAAACTCTTTTAAGTTAGCGTTAACGTTATTTTTAACTTTTATAGCGTTATAATACGTATTATAGAAATCTTTAATTTCTAGTAAGGTTAAAATAAAACTTATTAGTAGTTAAGGAATTTATAAGGCTAAAGTAATTATATTTACTAAAGCTTTACCTTATAACGTTTTAAAAAACGTATTTATAAGTATTCTTTTTAATTTAAAAAACCGGTTTTAATCAGGGTTAAAATATTAGTCCTTAGTCTTTAATCTTAGTTTTAATCACTAATTAATCTAGTGATTAAAGTCCGTAAATCTGCGGATTTAATCTAGTCTTAATTAATCTTATTTAGTCTTAATCCGGATTAAAAGCTTAAAGTTTTTTTCATGAAGTATTAAAACTAGAATTTTAACGTTGAAAAACAAAATTTTAAAATACGTTTTCTTTTAAAAGTTATAATATAAACTTTTTATATATTCTTAATATATAATAAGGTAATATTAAAACTTATAAGGTTTTAAGGGATTTATAGGATTAAAATAATTATATTTTATAAAATTTCATATTATAATGTTTTAAGAAAACGTATTTAAAGATACTTCTTTTAAGCTAGCATTAAAACTGTTTTTAATTTTTAAGCCTTATAATACGTATTTTATATTTTTTTAATTTATAATAAGGTAATATTAAGACTTATAAGGTATTAAAGGATTTATAAGCAGGGTTATTATATTAATCCTTAGTCTATAATCCTTATCTTAATCACTAATTAATTTAATAACTAAAATCCGCAAATCTGCGGATTAATTTAGTCTTAATTAAGGCTCGGACTAATTAAGCTTAATCTTAATTAGTCTGAATTAATCTTAATCCGGACTTAAAAACTTAAGGTTTTTTTATAAAGTATTAAAAGTAGAGTTATACTATTAAAAAAATAAAACTTTTAAATTCGTTTTTTTAAAAATTATAAGATAAAGTTTTAAAAAATGCAATCACTTTAGCCTTATAACCTTTTTAACTCCTTATAAACTTTATTTTTACCCTCGCAAATATTAAAAACTCTTTTAATACGCATTATAAGGTTATTAATATTAAAATCGGGCTTAACCCTAGCCTTTTAAAATTATCTCTAAGTACGTTCTCTTAAAAAGTTATAGTGAAAAGATTTAAGAAATGCTATTATTTTAGCCTTATAAATCCCTTAAATCCCAGCAAGCTTTAATATTATCTTCGCATAGATTATAAACACTTAGAATACGTATTAAAAACAGGGTTATTATATTAATCCCTAGTTTTTAATCTTAGTCTTAGTTATTAATTAGTCTGGTAATTAAAGTCCGCAAATCTGCGGATTAATTTAGTCTTAATCAGGCCTCGGACTAATTAAGCTTAGTCTTAATTAGTCTTAATTAGTCTTAATACGGACTAAAGAATTCAAGGTTTTCTTATTAAGTATTAATTTAAAGTTGAAAATAAAAAATACGGATTATAATCAGGCTTTAATTAGCAAGTTATAAATAAGGTACTTATATAATACGTTTAATAAAGCTATAAAAGTTAAAAAGAACGTAATAAAAGGCTTTAAAGAATTGTTTCCGAGTACGATTTCTTGAAAAGTTATAATATAAAGTTTTAAGAAATGCAATCACTTTAACCTTTTTAATTCCTTAACTCCTCGTACTTTTTATCTTTACTTTAGCATATAGTGATAGGAATTATAATACGTTTTATAAGGCTATTAAGAAGAGAAATAGGCTATAAGGAGGCCTTATAGAATTATTTTTAAGTACGATTTCTTAAGAAGTTATATTGTGAAGTTTTAAGAAATATAATCACTTTCACCCAGGGTTATAATTTAATCACTAATTAGTTACTAATTAATCCTTAGCATTAGTCTTAGTTAATTCAACCCCCTGATTAAGACTAAGCTAATTAGTCCGAGCCCTAACTAAGACTAACTAATATTAGTCTTAATTAGTTTTAGTCCGGATTAAAGACTAAAGGTTTTAAGTAGGGCTTTAGAAAATAACGGTTTATTATATTATATATTATATTAAATAAAAGTTATAATACCTAATTTATACGTTATAGTATTATAAAAATTAAGAAGCTTAAGTATTTGCGTTTTTAAAAATCTTATAAAATAACCTTTTAAAAAAACGTACTTAAAAATACTTTTATAAGCTTAATATTAAGATCCTTTCCAACTTTTTTAGCTTTATAATATATAATTTACGTGTTTATAACTTATAATAAAGCAATAATAAAACCTATAAAGAATTAAGGAATTTAAAAGGCTAAAATAATTGCATTTCTTATAACTTTATAATGTGACTTTTTAAGAAAACGTACTTGGAAATAATTCTTTAAAGCTAGCGCTAAGGCCGTTTTTAATCTTTTTAGCGTTAACATACGTGTTATAAACGTTTTTAGTTTATAATAAGGTTTTAATAAAATCTTTAAGGAGTTAAGGAACTTATAAGGCTAAAGTAATAGTATTTCTTAAAATTTCATATTATAACTTTTTAAGGAAACGTACTTAAAAAAAGTTATTAAAAGCTAGCTTTAGGGTTATTTTTAACTTTAATTGCGTTATAATACGTATTCCATTACTTTTTAATTTCTGGTAAGGATATATTAAAACCTGTATAAAGTTAAGGAATTTATAAGGCTAAACTAAATGCATTTCTTAAAAATCTAACTTATAATTTCTTAAAAAACGTACTTATAAATATTACTTTCTAAATTTAAAACACTGATTTTAAAACTTTATTTAAAAACCTTTAATCTTTAGTCCGGATTAAAACTAATTAAGACTAATATTAGTTAATCTTAGTTAAGGCTTAAACTAACTAGCTTAGTCTTAATTAGTGGGTCGGATTAACTAAGACTAATGCTAAGGACTAATTAGTAAATAATTAGTGATTAAATTACAACCCTGATTATAAAGCAAAAACGGTTAGGATCGGCCTTAATACTAGCTTTAAAAAACTATCTCTAAATACGCTTTCTTGGAAAGTTAAAATATAAAGTTTTTAAAAATACAATCACTTTAGCCTTATAAATCCCCGAACTGCTTTTAGGTTTTACTATTACCTTACTAAAGATTATAAACATATATATCACGTATTATAAAGCAATAATAATTAAAATCGGCATTAAAACTGGCTTAGAAAAACTATCTCTAAATACGTTTTCTTAAAAAGTTATAATGTAAAGTTTTAAAAAATACTATTACTTTAGCCTTATAAATTCCTTAACTCCTTATATCTTTTAATATCACCTCGCCGTAAATTAAAAACATATATAATACGTTTTATAAAGCTATAAAGGATAAAAACGGCTATAACGCCGGCTTAAAAGAATTATCTTTAAGTACGTTTCCTTAAAAAATTACATTATAAAAAGTTGAAAAACCTAATTTCCTTTAATTAATAACTCCTACCTAAGCTATTTAATTTATAATTATTTAAAATATATAATATAACACAATACTTTAGAAATCTTAAAGGTTTTTAAAAAAATACTCTTTAATATAAATAGTTTTATATACTTTAAACCCTTTTTTCTACTTTAATATTAACTTTTAAATGTAAGAAAACCTTTAATATAAACTTGCTCTTTTTTCTATTCGTTTATAGCGTAATATATTATTAAAGTAATATTTTTTAAAGCCTTATTTTAAACCTTTAATCTTTAATCCGGATTAAAATAAACTAAAACTAATATTAATTAGTCTTAAATAAGGCTTAAACTAACTAGCTTAGTTTTAGTTAAGGCTCGGACTAATTAAAACTAATGCTAAAAACTAATTATTAACTAATTAATAATTAAATTATAACCCTGTTTAAAAGGCTAAAATAATTATATTTTTATAACTTTATATTATAACTTTATAAAAAACGTATATAAAAATATTATTTCTTTACTTTTAATTACTGGTTTTAATACTTTATAAAAAAACCTTTAATATTTAAACTTAAAATAAGATTAATTAAGATTAATTAAGATTAAGCTTAATTAATCCAAGGCTTAACTAAGATTAAATTAATCCGTAAATATATAAACTTTAATTATTAAGTTA
The DNA here is from genome assembly GCA_022539325.1 of Xylariaceae sp. FL0804. NCBI lineage: Eukaryota > Fungi > Ascomycota > Sordariomycetes > Xylariales > Xylariaceae > Xylariaceae sp. FL0804. Next base: position 14,718 of record JAJKLG010000024.1, read on the forward strand.
ATTAATAATTAAAATTAAGATTAAAGATTAAAGACTAATATAATAACCTTATATATAATTAATAAATATAATTAAATATTATTCGGGCGTTATTAAGTTATTAAGCTTTATTAATTAATAATATTATTTATTACTTTTATAGCTAGCTATATAAAGCTTTTTTATTTCCTTTAATATTTTATAATTAAAAGATTTGTATAAAGGGCATTTAAAAACAACTTACTATTAAATATAATAACGGTTATAATAATATTTAATTATATTATAAATATACCGTTATTAAATTATAATATACGCCGTGAAATAAAAATTTTAATATCCGCTATATTCTTTAAAACCTCGATTTTACTTTTTTTATTTTATTTATTTTATTATTTAAAACTTAACGACTATTTTATATAATTATACTTTATATATTAATAAGCAAAATTAAGCTATAATATATTACTTAAACTTTTTATATTAACTTTTTTAACCGCTTTTTTAAGCTTTATAATATATATTATATAATAAAAAGGTTTTATTTTAGTTTTATTTTAAATGTTTTTAAACATTTTTTATAACCCGTAATAATCTCGTTTTAGCTTTTAGCTTATACGTATTCTTATAGAAAAATATACTTAAATAATTTAAAATAAATATAAATCGCGGATTATAATATATATAAAGATATAAATGTATAAAACTGATATATATTATAAGCTATAATTTTAACTTATAGTTTTTATTTCTAACTTTACTTAATATTTAATATAATAATTAAACTTTTTCAATTTAATAATTAATTTAACTTTATTTAAGGCTTAAATAAAAGCCTTATTTAAATTAAAGCTTAAATAAATAAAGCTTAGTTTTTTTCTTTATTTTTAATTAGTATTAATATAAATTAAACAATTAAAGCCTTTTATAAAGTTTAATGTTAAATAAAAAAGGTTTAATAAAAACTTACTTTTTTATAAATAGTTTTATTTATATTTTAAAGTTTATAAAATATAAAATAAAAAGCCTTAATTTTAATTAATAACTTTTTTCATTATTTATAAAATTAAACCTTAGGTTTTAATTTTAATTTTAAATATTACTTAATTTAACAATTAAAGTTTAATGTAAATAATATAATAAATAAAGCTTAAAAAGCTAAAATATATTAAATATTCCGTAATATAAAAATCACGGTTTATAACCGAATTAGCTTTATTATATAAAACCGGATTTAATTAAGTTATATTATAAAAGTTTATTATTATATTATAAATTTATGTTTTTTTAATAATTACTTTTATTATAGTTTTTAATAATGTTTTATAATATTATAATCAAAACCTTTATATGTTTTTTACTATTAAAATAAACTTAATAAAAGTTTAATAAAAGTATTAATAAAAAGCTTATTTTATTTAAGCTTTAATATTTTTTCTTTTTAGTTTTTATATGTTAATATTATAAAATAACGCTTTATAAACTTAATACTTAAAATTTTAAATTAGTTTTTTTACTTTTACTTATTAAAGCTTTTATAAGAATAAGTATATAAAGTATTATTAATTATAAAAATTGTAATTCTTTTTACTTTTATTCGTTTTATAAATTAAAGTTAATATACTAAAGTATTCGTCCAGGTTTAATTTCACACTAAAACACACTACTTTTATAGCCTTATAACAAATTAACGAAAATAAATATAAGAAAAGTAAATAAGAGGATTAGGGCTTAAAAACGCTTGATTTTATTAAAATAATAAAAGGTTTACTATATAAATACGGTAATACTTATAAATCTCTAGGTTTTTAAAGGTAAAAAACGCGTAGAATTTTAAAAGAATTTTATATTAAAATTAAAAGATTATATATAACTTATATAAAGTGTTTTTAGCTTTCTTTAGTTTTTATAAGCTTAAAAGTAAAGGCTGTTTATTTTTATTATTCCTTATTAATTAACTATTAATGTTTTTAATTTTAGAGTTTTTCTTTTAATTTCTTACTTTATAAAACCCTTTTTTACAATACGTTTAAAAGCGAAATAGTATAAAACTCGTTAAGTTTTTTAAAATTAAGCACTTTTAAGCCCACTTTACTAAGCTACTTTATTTATACCTATTTTATTTTAATTTTATATAAAGCTTTAAAAGTGGCGTGTTTCGGTGTAAAACCGGATTTAAACGAATACTTTAACGCTGTAAGTTTAACTTATTCGTTTACCGCGCCGCATTTATCGCCGTAATAATATATTACTACTTATATACTTTTTAAACTTAAGCTTAAAACAGCTTATTATATAGGAAATCTTTTAACGCCGTATAAAGCTCGAGTTTAATATATTAAAAAATATAACCGGCGCTTAAAATAATAAAGGCTATTTAGCTATAAACTAGTTAGCCCGCGCACTTAGCTAGTTTATTTACGTAAAACTTTTAATACGGCTTTCGCTTCGGACTTTTACCCCGTCTCTCCGCCGATTTATTTAGCCGCGAGGGTGTAGTTTAAACTATTTCCAGCCACTTTCTTTTTTTCGTAATTAAATAGTAGCTACATCCCTACTGTTAGACTAAGGCCGAAGCGGAGTTAAGCGATCGTCCCGTGCCCAGCTCTCGCCACTAAGACATAAAGGTGTATAGCGGGCAGGACATCCAGCTATTTTCAGCTAAGATTCTTGTATCAGTGCTTCTGAGCATGTAGCAAAGCGTCCAGAAGCCAAGTATCGGAGCCACGCTTAATAGTCTATGCAGGGCAGACTAGAGCCAGCCACGGACACGCAGTCACAGGTCACGGGTTGATGCTCGGCGAGCCCGAAACCCTCTGGCGGCTTTTGTCTAGCAAGCAGCAGCAAATAAGAAACAGATGTGTCACTTAATAACAGGAGCCCCGCCGTTCGCTGACCTGCCTCGTTGGCTCTGATCCAGGATGTCAAGCCCTGATATGAGAATCGGGAAATTCCGCTATACTATCAAGGAAAAAAGAGACATATCAAAAACCATAGGGCTTGGCTCGTATTAAGATCTGTCTTAACTCAGCTGAACTGCACACTGTTGGCAATTGTGGCGTGTTCTAGGCTCGCTTCCATTGATCACACGGAATAGCATAGTGATCTCAAAATGCAGTGGGGAATAAGCAAGAGTCAAATAAGGCAGTGCACATTTAATACTATCGCGTATAAAGAGGAGGACTTTCTGCCATAACTGTCCATCTTTCAAACTCTCATCTCCAGATCAGCCCCCATCAGCTTCTCGGATCCTTCTACCTACATCTTAACCACCCTTGACTACTTACTCACAATGGGCCTCCCAGCCGGACAATACTCTATGCAGTGCTGGCATAGCACGCAGAATCCCGATGACATGAACCGGCCGAGACTGATGTACCAGTGCTTCCAACTCATCAAGGCCATGCAAAAGCGCTTCGCCAACAGGGAGATCGCGATCCCTTCCACCGAGAGCGTTGAGAAGAAAGGCATCGAGATCTGCATCTTCTATCCTGCTGGGGCCAACCTCTTCGCCGACATTGCCGACTTTCTCACCAACACGGCCATATCTTTGGGCTTGGACTATCAAAAGTTCGTCAAGCAGGATGCCGGTCTGACGAGGTACTTTGACCAACGACAGATGGACAACATCTCGCTGCTCGACAAGCCCGTGCCGGAGGATTTGACGGAGAAGACCATCTCCGAGAGCATCGAGAAAGCTGCTCAGTTCCATGGCTATCAGATGAACGACAGTTGGAAGAACACCATCCCCGCAGAACAGCGTGTGATGCCCTTCCAGATCACAAGGAGCACGCTCCAGCGCTTTCACACAAAGGAGGGCAACGAACTCGCTGCTGAGATCAAGGCCGTTATGGAGGCGATACAGGCCGCCAATGCAGGCTCCAAGTCGGCTTACTCCATCATCGCCATGATTGCCGACGGCGCCGCTGCTATTGCCAGTATCGCTGCCGTGGGCGACGAAATCGCGGGTTCCATCTACTGCATTATTATCATGTTCAATTCAGGTCTCGTTGGCGCTGCTATTGCGTCCAGCGCCGTGCTGCTGGGCATCGTCGCCGGCTTTGCTGGCAAGTAGTTACTTGGAGTTTACTTCGCGCAGATCAGGGGCTAACTGAGTTTTTCTTCCAGCTGGGGTGTACTTGATGCTGAAAGATGCATCCAATGTTCTCCTGGTGATCAATGACAGTCCGAATGACCTCATGCCCAAGATGGAATGGATCGAGAACGGCGGGCGCCGTGTGGCGCCAGAGATGATTCCCGCCGCAGTGCCAAACAGCGACTTCGTCTCGTGCGGGCTTTTCTTCTACTCCAAGTACCAGGTCCAGTCGGTCTCACTCGGTACCTACGGGTCTGCCTTTGGAGTCTCTTTTGGCACGGGCGATGAGAACTTCAGTATCGGTATGGACTGTCCCAACTCCCTCTTGGGGGGAAACAACTCGATCGAGGTTCACAATCAAGAGCATGCCCAGCGGGCTTGCCAGATGGCTCTCGACTCGGGCTGCCTCCATGGCTGGACCGACAAGCCACGTGTGGATGTGAAGATTGCAGACCACTGGGGCAACGTGAACTTTGGAAGAGCCATAGTCATGAAGCCTTGAGGTGGGAGACGCTTTGCTTCCCTTGTCTGACTACGGGCCTCGGTCATTCAATATGGGTCGACACAGCACAGATGACTCGGGGAATCGAGTATAGGTATATATCTCGGTAGATTCATACCTACTTCAACGTTGTTCTGTCCTGTTGTAATCGTTGATCTTACACGCAAAGCGGTGGTGCGGTACTTAGAGGCCGAGCCAACCCAACCTTTCTCTTGTACCTTTATTTCTTACCCCAAGTAAGGTGACTGGCACACTTGATTCCACTTTCCTCTCACATCATTACATATTGCATCTCCCCTACTTATCTGTACCCATTCAATACTGGCATGACTGGCCGCTGGAAGCCCAACCCCTAAAACAGCCATGGATTTGCCGACTACGGAGGCGATCACAGTCCCTGCACCACGAAACCTTATGAGAGGACTGTTACGGTGCACACGATCGCGCAACACGTCCGCGCGTAGGTACCAGTCATGTATGCACAGGCCGAAAAGTAGCAGATCGGTTCTCCTCGCATGTCCACGAGATTGTGTAGCTGTGAAGTCACGTGAAGTCATGTGGTACATGCCGTCGGTCTCAAAGGAAGTTCCGATGACACCATCATTGAGGGGTTGGCAAATGCGGAGTACAGGCCAATCACTGCCGTCGGTGCAGACGCGGGGAATGAGAGGAATGAGGGCAATGAGGGGAATGAGGGGATGAAGGGAAATTATTGGGGGGGGGTTGGAAGGGGGGAAATGATTGGAGGAGCTGTGTGTCAATTAGTCAGCAAAGCGCTCTCACATCTCCTCCAGCTTTAAAAGCATGAAGTGCACGTGATCCATTCTTACCTGGGAAGTTGATATACCAAGTAATAAAGCTCACCGAAACCACTGTTAGTAAATAGTGGTATTCTAGCTGATATACTGAGAGAACAGACTGTCAACTCGACCAGGACGTTATGGCGGATCAACCTCTCAAAGGCTTTGAGAGCCTCACATCCGGCACGCACACAACGCCCAGCGGGTCCATCCTCTCATTCTCCCACACGCCACCGTTGTCCCACCAAGTCGGCGCTCCCGTCCTCGTCCTGCTGCACGGCTGGCCGCAAGATCGGTACATCTGGCGGTACGCGGTGCCGCCGCTGGCCGCGCGCGGCTACACGCTCTTCGTGCCGGACCTGCCGGGGTACGGGCACAGCACGCTCCCCACCGGCGCCAGCACCGGCACCGGTGGCGGTCAGGGTAACGAACCAAGTCTACACGACCGGTCCACCGTCGGTGCGGGCCTGCTGGCCGCCGTGCGCGCCGTCTACGCCGACGACGAGGAGTTGCGCGTGGTTCTCGTCGCGCACGACCGCGGCGCGCGCGTCTCCCAGCGCGTCGCCACGACGTCGTCCAAGTCGGCCGCCGTCCAGCCGCAGACGCTGCATGCGGCGCTCCGCGTGCGCCTCCGTACGTGGTTTTCCGAAGGATGTAGAACAAGCGTTCTAGCAAAGCTGGAGACACCTTTCCTTTGTCGGCGGGACTGGTACCGATATCAACTTTCGAGACACTGCGGCATGGCGCTGACTTCACGAGTTGCAGTCGGCATCATGCTCATGGATATCGTACCTTACACCGCGCAGTGGGCTTCGTTCGCGAATCCACGCGCTGCGACGCGATACTTCCACTGGGCGTTCTGTAAGTATCATCGAGGCCTATCTTGTCCATTCTCTGGCGTGTCTCTGGAATTTCATTCGGTATCTACAAGAGTATTCGCCTCCCACGACCTCGCGGAAACTGAAATGTTGAATCATCCGAGATGTTCAATGACTGATCCTTTACGCTCAAGTACCTACGGCGCTCAGCACGCCCATGATCAAGGCCTATGGCGGGGGAGCCTTCTGCCGCGCCATCCTGAACGGGACAGTGGGTAGCAGCGCGGCGGGACGGGCGAGCCTCTTCGCGGACGGCGCGGCGGACCACTACGCACGCATGTACGGGCAGGAGCACGTCGTCGCCGGCGGCTCGGCCGACTACAGCGCCGGCGCGGCCGAGGACTGGGACGCCGAGCAGGCGGACCTGGAGATAGGACGCAAGATCGGGGTGCCAACCTGCGTGCTCTTTAGCGAGAGGAACGTCGGCGGCATGCATGGGGTGCAGGGGGTGCGGGAGATCTGGGCCAGGTGGGTGCATCAGGGCGTGCGACTGGAGTGTCATGGCATCGGTGGCAACGTTGGGCATTATCTACCCGAGGAGGCGCCAGAGGAAATCAAAAGGCATATATTCGAGTTTCTCGAGAGCTTAGGAGTGTAAAAATATCATTCTGTGTTATCTCAGTTGGCTCAGACCAGTCTGCTTGGTGTGGGAGTGTGGCTGGGGCCATGGGCCGGGCTGAACGCCCCACTGATCTGGTAGCGTAGCCAATCAGATTCTTAGTCTTTTTTTAAATGCAGGTGCCCGCAGACTGTACGTACCTGTGGCTGGCACCGCCACTGAAATTTGGTGGGGCGGCCATCCACTGGTACGTGTGGAAATACTACGGAAGTACGGCCTTTGAAAAGAGGTCTAAGTCAACTGAGATAAATTCTGTGTGCGTTGGCATAAGTAGATGGATGCACTGCTCGACATGCCGCAAAAGATAGTAGTTAACTTGGTAACAGGAGTGACGACCTTGTTGGAGTGACCGGCAGGTCCCTGAGGTACCTATGTAAGTATTTTCTCTGGCTTGGGTGCTGGACTTGAACCCGAATCTATTCATACCAAAGCTTCTCACCCTGGAAGGTCCAGATTATGATCGAGGATTTAAGTGTACAATATGCCGAAGCCGGCGGGGCAGTGGGCATCGGCAATGCAATCGCTACGAGCATTCGCCAAAGCCGGGTGCACGAGCATCGCCATATTCGACCTCTGCATTCCCGACTCGGCGTCCCCGTGACCTAGCTGCCGCCGCTGGGGGGCGAGTCGCATGCCGCCCCGAGTCCTCGCCATCACGACCGACGTAACGTCCGAGGCGAGCGTGGACGTGGCGGTGGCGCAGGTATGGGACGCTTTCGGAGGACAGATCGATCGATGTCCTGGTCAACAATGCCGGGCGGTGCGAGACGTTGCGCCCGCTGCACGAGATGGCCATGGCCAATTTCTGGAAGATGTGGAAGATGAACGTCAAGAAGTGTATGTGTGCTCGCGCGCTATGCTGCCGCTTCTGCTGCGCGCGCGCATCTTCGCGAACCTCGGGGACCTGCTCCCCGTCGCCACGAACGTAACCCCAAGCTGAACGGTAAAGGGCATGTATGAATCGAAAGGCAAGGAAGGGGGCTAGATCGCATGGCGTCCGGATGGTCGACAGGATGGTTCCGTAGATGGCGAAGAAGCCGAGCATCATGGAGGGGGTTCGATGTGGCGATTCCGGAAATGAGCAGTCGTCGTTCATGTTGTTCAGTTCTTTGGTGAGGGAAAGGGAGGAGAAGGGGGAGCAGCATAGTTGGTACCGATTCTGTATAACCACGTAATGCCTGGCACGGGGATTCCACGTCTGCGCTTTCCTCTATTACTTTTGCGTCAGTACCAAGTGCATCTGTGTAACGGGCAGTTTTGACCAGTTGTGCTTAATGTTCAAGGAAAGAGGCCTTGCAATTTTAGCAGGAAGGACAGGAAGTCGAACGTAAGGCAATAGGAGTCGGCAGGAGATACTGAAACACGAAACTTACGGAAGGAAGGCTCTGATGTCAAAGAGAGTAAGTCTTGACCGCTTTCCGCTTTATCCGCAGCGATCCCTATTTCACCGAGCAGGACCATCGCTCTATGTTTATAGCCAGTTCTCGCTACCACCGCAGCGGGTGAACACTAGAGCAATCCCTGTCGCTTCTCTTTAGGGACAAGGCCCTTAGGTTGATAGGGAGCTTATGCGAGGCCTCCCCGCGACCCTTTCGATAGTCTAAGCGGACGGCGGCATCTGGGCATTATTCGCTGCCTTTGCCTTGGTGGCCTGGTATTCGACTCGAGAGCAAGCTCTGTCACATTTTAGGCGTCGGACTATGGGTTGCTGCCTGTTCCGCCACTTATATCAGCTTCCATGGAGACCTTTCTGTATGCTCGCTGAAGGGAAGGCTCGAGGTTACTAAGATAACAACAGCAACTTCTAGGGTACTGCCTACAAGCAGGGCAGTATTTTCTGAACTCTGTTCAGGTCTGTAAGCGGCAAGAGCACGGCATTTCGATATGTGTGGCTGAGATAAGCTGCCCAACGCCAAGAACCAAGGTCGTGAGGATCCTAGCCCCTGGTCCTACACTTCAAGGCTGCAATCGGAGATATCATAGTCAGACTACTGCCATCTCTGCCTAGAGCTATCTTAAACATAACGGACATGCGTACTTGGTCTTGATGGGTACGCTGAAGAGCAGTTACAAGGAGCAGGGAAACGGAAAAGAGGGAGGAAACGCATCTTTCAGCCGTGAGGGAAGGGAAAAGTTCTTGCTTGTGGTCGCTCATCCACGGCTCTTGCGCATTTCAGCAGTTGTACGGGGTACGTTTTAGTAGTTGCACATTTTGGCAATTGTACATTTTGGCACCTGTACATTTTGGCACCTGTACATTCTGGCACCTGTACAATCTGGCACCTGTACATTCTGGCACCTGTACATTCTGGCACCTGTATATTCTGGCACCTGTATATTCTGGCACCTGTATATTTTAGCACCTGTATATTCTGGCACCTGTACATTCTGGCACCTGTACATTCTGGCACTTGTATATTTTAGCGCCTGTACATTCTGGCGCCTGTATATTCTGCTATTGGGTAATATAGGCTGGTACTCGGTTAACGATCGCCTAAACGCATCGAGCCAGCCCGTTCGCCGTAATTCTAGCCTATTAGGCGATGCTCTCACCAGATCCGTATAGCGAAGAGGTAGTGCTGGCTAGACAGTTCTAGCTTTAGGCGACGATAGAGACAACTTGACGGCGAGCTCTCTTAAGACAGAGTCGAGCGACGAGGGGCCTCCGACGGGCAGGCAGCCACGGACAGCCGGGCGAGGAGGCGAAGGACTTGGCGGTTGGAGACCTGACCTTTAGCCCTCAAGTCCTCAGAGAGCTCGTCAATGTTTCCGAAGACGCGTGTGAACACTGCATCCGCCGCGCCAGGACGCAGTCATCTAGCACGCCTTACAGACGACGAAGGGCCACGAGGCGTGCGCTTGCGGGGTAGATCATCGGCGCGGATGATCAGGACGGGTAACTAAGACGCACAGATCGATGCTGCACGAGTGCCACGACGGCGCTCCATGCAGCTTGGCCTGGCGGTCCGCGGGAGGACGACGAGGATGGACTGGATGCACATTGCTATCATGGCTGGCATGGTCCGATGAAAAGGGGGAGACTAAAAGGGGCAGCAGGCAGCAGCAGGCAAAGCGGCCGCGAGGGGCGCAGTAGCTATTAGGGGCTGATTGGCTATTTGCCTCGTTCTAACTTAAGTCGGCTAGCGAGGGGTTACTTTCAGCAGAAGTACAGTACTCCGTAGGCCAGGGCGCCTGTACCTATCAGCCCTGACAGGCCGGACAGGCCGGATAAGCCCTGGCAGGCACAAGCGCGCGACGGATACGGAGCACCTCACGGAATACAGTGGGGAGAATTGAATAATGCGACTCCGGCCACCAAACTCACCGCGAAAAAGTCGTATTATTTCTTTCAGCCCGCTGTACCTGCCCACGGTAATCATCATTGGCCGGCGCAGTCTTCTGTCAGCCCCAGGTACTCGCTACTCTTCACCAGTCCTTCCTTCGGGGAGAGGAGAAACGCCGGCAAAGAGCAGCCCATATCCACTACCTACTCGCGGGTCGCACCCTTCCTCTGCTTTCTTGCAACGGAAAGGGGCCAAGGAAAAGCAGAGAACGAAGGACTACCGCTCTAGGAAGCTTGCGACGAATTGTGAACCCCGTCACCCGTTAGTCCCTCCTCGCAGCCACACTTTTCTTCCCCCGGGCCACGGCCCAAGCCGCTCGTACCGGCAACCTCGGACCCCTCACCCTGCCCTCCGTCGTCACTCGACTCGACCCCGGCACAAGGGCTGACTCGCTGAGAGATGCTGGGTCCGGGGCTGTGTCGTGCCGCCCCAGGCGAGGCGAGCTGTGGTCCGGTCCGTTGTAACGGCGGCACTTAACCTCAGCTAAACCCGTCGCATATCCGGCCAATCACCCCGTACCTACTGACGACGCAGGCGCGATAATAGAACGTCGACCTGCCTAGTTGGGTCCGAAGCGAGGGACCGAACTTATAGTACAGGTCAGGATCTCTGCAACCGCGGTCACGCCTCGCCGCCGGCTCGCTTATTGTGCGTACCACGCGGGGCCGCTTAACACTTGACCGGATGAAACAGCTAAGCCTGGCCTGCGGGATCTAGAAGGACCGCTTGAGGGGAAAAGGTTAGCAGATCGTATAACTTACCTATGGCAGGACCGTCTTAGTCCCTAGCTGGGAGAGCTGCGGCTGAAGAGGCAGATGCGGTAAAATTACTTATGTGGAGGTGAACGCCGCGGCGGCGCACTGGCACCATCACCAACAGCATCATCTGATGTCCTCCTCAACATCCGATGCCCCTCTCACCACAACGCTGGCACGCTCCTGGAAACCCAAAGTCTTGCTTATTCTTCTACCCGTCATGGTCGCCGTCGCGCTCGCCTTAGGCCTCGGGCTGGGGCTCGGGCTGGGCCTACCACACGGGGGCTCGTGCTGCCCCTCGTCTTCTTCCTCCTCCTCCTCCTCTTCCTCCTCGTCCTCGTCCTCGTCCTCGGTCCTCCCCATCATCGACGCCAGCGAGCTGGGCCTGCTCGCCCCGGCCGTGGGCACGACGTGGGACTACCCGCTGGGGTTCACGCTGACGCCGGACAACGCGGTGGCCGACACGGTCTTTTACAGCGTCGACCTGTTCGACACGGCCAACGCCACGGTGCCGGCGCTGGCGGCCGCGGGGCACGACATCGTCTGCTACTTTAGCGCCGGCAGCGTCGAGAACTGGCGCCCCGACGCCGACGAGTTCACTGCCGACGCCATCGGCGAGCCGCTTGACGGGTGGGATGGCGAGAACTGGGTAGATGTGAGGGACGAGGGCGTACGGGCTGTCAGTAAGTGTCTCTCCGGCGCCTGCTTTTTCAACCACGCGCAGCCTCGATCGTCTCTGTGGTCTCGGTCTGGCGACTTCTACCGCCGACATGTTTATAGCCCCAGTACACTCCAGAGTGACTCGATCAGAATATAAAGGTTATATAAGTACAGAGCTGACGCCTAACCTCACAGTGTCGGCCCGCATCCAGCTCGCCGCCGCCAAGGGCTGCACCGGCATCGACCCGGACAACATCGACGGGTATGAGAATGACTCGGGCTTCGATCTCACCGAGGATGACGCCGTCGACTACATGGGCTTCCTGGCGCAGGAGGCGCAGGCTGTCGGACGTGAGTACCTGTCTATTGCCCTGCCTCGGAACCATCTAGTCCCCCTGTTGCCTAGTTTCCATTCTGCCAGGGTCTTCTCTGCCGCTTCCGTGGCACATAACCAGGGAATAGAGACTCATCGGCGAGGACCCAACTCCTCCAACCAGCTCCCTTTCTGTCCAGAACAATAAGCACTAACCGGCCTGCGATGAAAAAGTGTCGACCGGGCTCAAGAATGGCGGCGACATTGTGTTACGCGTACTGCCGGCCGTACAGTGGGTTATTAACGAGCAGTGTGTTGAGTACGACGAGTGCGATATATACGCGCCGTTCGTGGCCGCAGGCAAGCCTGTCTTTCACGTCGAGTATACGGGTAGCGATACGACTACAACGGTGGCGGCGGTGAAGAAGACTAAGGACTGCGCAGCCGGCGGTTATAGCGGCTTCTCGAGTATTATTAAACACCTCTCGTTAAATAACTGGGTAGTAAAGTGCTGACTTTATTATTAAGTTATATAAATATATATTTATTAGTGTAATTATATAGTTTTAAACCTTATACCTTTTTAAATATTCTTTATTATTATTATTTATATTTAATATATTTGTTTTCGATTAAAAGCTGTTTAAGTTAATCCTTTTAATTTATATTATATTCCGCTTAATAATCTCGTAACGCTGTAAACAGTAGTTATAAACTATAAGTTTTTTAATAATAAGTTTTCGTGTTATAAGTTAAATATATAGCTATTATTAGTAAAACGGTTGCCGTTATAATCTCCGCTAGTAATAAAATAAGCTATTTAAACTAATACGGAAATTTATAACCGCGTAAATTATTATTGCTTTTTTATTAATTATATAATTATTATTTTCGCTTTTATAAGCTTATTTTACTTCCTTAGTAAAAGTTTTTAATATATTTAATAAAAGGTTGTTTTAATCGGCGAAGAATAAATAACGCGCTAGGTTTCAGCTTTTATTTTATCTTTACTTATTTAGCCTTTTTTAAAAAAAATTACTAATATTGAAAATATAAATCGTATTTCTAATATATATAGTTTAATTAACTTTATTACTTTTATAAACAAGCTTATCGCTAATATCGTTTATAATATAGCGGAAAATAATAGATTTTAATGCTTTTATATTATTAATAGTGTTATTACGCTTATTTTAGTTTTTAAATACTTGTTAAATAAAGATTAAAATGCCGTTAAAAGTTTAAATATTATAATCCTTTAAGTTAAAAGCATTTTTTATACGCTTTATATTTAAAAAGTATATTATTTTGCTTTTTATCTTTTTTATAAAGTAAAGTAAATAAGTATATTTTATTAATTATTTTAAATGTAAAACTGTATAGAAAAAGAAATAAATTTATATACGGTTTTAATAAAAATTATATACTAGCTTTTTAATTTTCTTTTTAAACCGTATTAAGTTTATACTTGTGTTTTTTATACTTTAAAGCGTATATAATCCTTTTTATAAATTATATTCCCTTTTTAAAGTATTATTTTTAAACTTTATACACTTTTAAATCTTTTATAATAAATGTATAAAAAAAGACTAATCTTATTAAAAAAGTTATAAATATTATAATAATAAAATATTATATTAAATCCTCGATTAATTTATATATAATTAATATAAAAGCGTTATTTACTTTATAATACTTTTATATTATATTTTATAATGGTTTTTTTATATAAGCTGATAACTTTAAGTAATAACTTATTATACTCGCTTTAAAATCAAGATAATAATAATTTTACTTAGTTTTTAACGTTTTACTAATAAGCCGTTTAAAATATTAAAAATAACGTATTAAGCTTTTTTATCGGTTTTTTTATTAAGCAAAACTATTATATAACTACTTTTTAAGTTTAATACTACGTATAAATAAATATTATTCGCGGTATATTTTTATAATTAATATTTAATAGTTTTATATTATAAAATTATAAATACCGTATTTAAAAAGGTTACCGCAGTTATAAAAGGCTAAGTGTAAAAAAGAGAATTATTAAAAAAATTAAAAAGAAAAAATAAGTAAAAAAGAAATAACTATAAAAGCATTATAATTAAAGTTTTAGGATTAAAAGAAAAATATTTAACCGGCAGCGAAAAGAGGGCGATTTATACCCGAATCGAGCCTAGTGCGTAGGGCTAAACCTAGCCAGGTTATATAATTAAAATCCACTATTATTATTATAAATTCACCGCTATATATTACTATTATAGCTCTTATAATATTATAGCTAAAACTTTTATTATCCTTTTTATTATAAGGGTAAACTTTTAATTAGGTTTTAATAATTACCCTTTTTAATAACCGAATTAACCCCGATTTAAAAGATTCCCGCACTTTTAACTACTAATACTACGCAGTGTTTTAGCCGGTATACTTAAGGTTTATTATTATATAAAAACCGCGATTTTATAATATAAGTTTATAAAAGGTAATACGAGGAGCCCGGCGAGTAGAGTGTAAAATACGTTAAAAAAGGACTTTTTAAGGCTTTAATAATAAACCCGATTTACTCTCGCTTAGTGTTAAATCAGGGGTGTTTTAAAAGGAGGTGAATTAGCGCTCCGCTTATTATAAGTTAAAAAAAGGTTTTTTTATAACTAGTTATTAAAGCAAGTATTATTAAAGGTATTAGTTTAATAAGCTTATAAAAAGCAATTAAAAAAGAGCGTAGTTAAAGCCGGGTAGTTAAGCTAAGAGCGTTACCGAAAAAATTATAGAATTAAAAACCTAAAGATTTAAAAAATTAAAAAACTAAAAAAGTAAAGTTATATTAAAAGCCAGGTATTTTTTATAATAAGCTGGGCCGATATAACGTTAAAAAGCCGATATCGCGGTATTAAATTATTATTCCCGGAGTAATACGCATCTCGGGTAATATAACTTTTAAAGCAAATAAACCCCGGGTTATTACTCTTTACTTAAGAATTAAGTTATAAAAAAAGAAAAGGTAGTAATAGCCTAGTAAAAAGGGTAAAAAATAAAGTTAAAAAATCGGTAAAGGGCCGAAAAGCCGGCGAATCGAAGTTAAAAAGCAGTAAAAACGAGGCTAAAAAGCTAACGGGCTAAAAAGCGAAGTAAAAAAAAAGCTGCGGCCGGGTTAAAAGCCGGTGACTTAGCCGGGCCGCTTTTAATACCGGTGTAAATAACGGTTATTAAAGGCATTTAAAGGCTTAGTGGTTTTTAACACCGTAACCCCGGTATAATATAACGGTATTATTTTAATCTCTTTTCGTGCTATTTACGCCGGCACTGCGTAAGGGAGCTAAAAGAGTAATACCGGCAGCTAAAAGGGTATTAATAACCTAAGCTTTTAATACCCTAGTAAAATCCGAGCAATTTAGCCGCGAATCAGCTATAACGAGGAGCTAATCCACTACGTCGGCTAAAATTATAATATAAGCTTAAGCTAAAAGGTTTTAATAATAAAAAGCCGCTGCGATTATTCCCTCCCGAGTTTATAAAAAAACCGGTAATTAAGCTTTAAAACTTTTTAAAAAGGGCTTAATAAGTTTTAAAAAGAAGTAATATAACGGAGCGGTACCGCTTTATAAGCTAATCGAGCTTTTTATAATCGGGATTTAATTTTCGAGATTTTATAAGTGGTTATTAAAGTCCCGGGAATATTACGTCCTTCTTTACTAAACAAATTCGAGCTGCTTAGTAATATATGCTTTATAATAACCGGTATTTTAAATAAATATTACGGGTTATTACCGGAATGCTTTTTAATTACTTATAAAGAGGTTTTATTCCGGTACCGGTATACGTATAACCTTACGGTTTTAAAAAAGCCGGTATTACGAGTTTATTTTAAATACCGCGAGGTTAATTTAACGGTATCGAGAGGAATACTCACCCGGAGCCGAATTAAAAGCACGCCGTAAATCCGCTAATTATTCGTTACGTTATTAAAATATAAAGCGCGGCGTAAAAATACTAATATATTATTCGAGATTAATATCCCTTTTAGGGAAAAAAAAGTAAAACGCCTGCGGTAACGGTGGCCGTATTAGGAGTAATTCGATTACGAATCGGCACCGGTACCGGCGTAAAACCGGATCTGCTTAAAAAGCCGGCATACCTCCTATTATAACTTAAAAAACCACTATAACCGGGTATACTCTTTTTTAGCTAGCTAAAGATTTTCGGTGGTTAACAGGGTTGTGATTTAATTACTAATTAATCACTAATTAATCCTTAGCATTAGTTTTAATTAGTTTAAGCCCTAATAATTAAGACTAGGCTTAGTTAGTCCGAGCCTTAATTAAGACTAAGCTAGTCAGTCCGAGGCTTAATTAAGACTAATTAATATTAGTCTTAATTAATCTTAGTCCGGACTAAAAACTAAAGGTTTTAAGTGGGGCTTTAAAAGAAAAGTTTCCTTTTTTATTATATTACCTTATATTTAGATTGCGAAGAGATTAAGCTTGTAATACAGCTTTTATTATATATAAAAGTAGTTATTCAAATTAAGAAAACGGAATAAAGTATATAAAAACATTTATAAAAGGGTGAATTAGTGTTAAACACCTTTTATTCAACCTTTTTAAAACGAATAAGCGTTAATTATATATATTATAAGTAATATATAAGAATCGAGGTATTAGCGCAGAAGTTATTAATTAAAGGAAATTAGGTTTTTTAACTTTTTGCATTATAACATTTTAAGAATCTTATATAGAAATAGTTCTTTTAGGGTAGCGTTAAGGTCTTTTTCAACCTTTATATTTTTATTATACGTGTTATACGTATTAATAGTCTTTATTAGAGTGATATTAAACATAATGAAGATTTAGGGAATTTATAAGGCTAAAGTGATTGCATTTCTTAAAACTTCACATTATAACTTTTTAAGGATACGTACTTGAAAAGAAATATTTAAGACTAGCGTTAAGGTTATTCTTACCCTATACACCTTTATAATACGTGTTATAAGGGTTTCTAATTTACAGCAAAGGTATATTAAAAACAGAAAAGGGTAAAGGAACTTATTAGGCTAAAGTGATTGTATTCCTTAAAACTTCACATTGTGATTTTTTAAGAAAACGTACTTAAAGATAATTCTTTAAAACTAGTGTTAAGGTTATTTTTACCCTTTACACCCTTATAATACGTGCTATAAAGGTTTTTAATTTATATTAAGGGCATATTAGAAACGGAGAGGAGTAGAGGAACTTATAAGGCTAAAATGTCTGCATTTCTTAAAACATTACATTATAACTTTTTCAAATAACGTACTTAGAAATAATTCTTTTCAACTAGCGTTAAAGTCGTTTTCAATATTTATAGCCTTATAATACGTATTATAAGGACCTTTAACCTTTAGCAAGAGAATACTAAAAACTATAAAGAGTAAAGCAACTTTTTAAGCTAAAGTGATTGCATTTCTTAAAACATTATATTGTGACTTTTTAAGATAACGTACTTAGAAATAAATATGTTTAACTAGCGTTAACGTTAATTTTAACCTTTATAGCCTTTTAAAACGTATTAAAAGGTGTTTTAACTTATAGCAAGAGAGTATTAAAAACTATAAAGAGTAAAGGAACTTATAAAGCTAAAGTAATTACATTTCTGAAAACATTAAATTATGACTTTTTAAGATGACGTACTTAGAAATAAATCCTTTTAACTAGCGTTAAGGTTGTTTTTAACCTTTATAGCCTTAGCCTTATAATACGTATTATACGAGTTTATACTTTTTACTAAGATTATATTAAAATCAACTAAGAGTTAAGGGATTAATAAGGCTAAAGTGATGGTATATTTAAGAACTTTATATTATAACTTTTAAAAAACGTTTTAAAAAACGTTGCTTTTTAAGTTTTTAATACTGGTTTTAATACTTTATAAAAAAAACTTTAGTCTTTTAATCCGGACTAAAACTAATTAAGATTAATTAAAACTAAGCTTAGTTAATCCGAGCCTTAACTAAAACTAAGCTTAGTTAGTTTAAGCCTTAATTAAGACTAGATTAATCCGCAGATTTACGGACTTTAATTACTAGATTAATTAGTGAACAAGATTAAAACTAAAAACTAAGGACTAATATAATAACCCTGGTAGTTAAAGCGGTGCGAGCCACGATAATATTAAAAGCCTTTACTTTTCCCTTTTTTTTATAATCACTTATAGGATTATAACGGGTGCGCTTGCGAGAAGCTATCTCTTTTTAAGGAGATTAGTCGGGAACCGGTAAAACGTCGGTTAAAAACCGGTAAGGGTTACAACGCAGGATTACAGCGCAGAAACGTACGCAGAATCGTATAATAACGTAGTAGTAGCACTAGTTAAACTGCAGGTAGCTAAAAGCTAAAGCTTTAAAATTATAAAAACCGTATTAAAAAGGGTTACCGCAGTTATAAAAGGCTAAGTGTAAAAGGGAGAATTGCATAAAAAGGTTAAAAACAAAATTAATAAAAAAAAAAAGTAATTATAAAAGCATTATAACCAGGGTTTTAATTTAATCACTAATTAGTTATTAATTAACCCTTAGCATTAATCTTAATTAATCCGAGCTTTAATTAAAACTAATAAATGTTAGTTTTAATTAGTTTTAATCCGGATTAAAAACTAAAGTTTTTTAATAAAGCTTAATAAAAAAAGTTTTTAAACAATATACTACGCTAAAAATAGATAAATAAAAGAATAAGTTTATAATACAACTTTTATTATATTTAAAAGTTAGTTTTAATAAAGAAAAAAAGGAATAAAGTATATAAGAATATTTATATTAAAGTATATTTTTAAATAAAGTCTTTTGTTTAACCTTTAAAGGGTTTTAATTATTATATTATATTATATACATTAAATAACTATAAGATAAATACTTAAGTAAAAGTTATTAAATAAAGAAAATTACATTATATAACTTTTTATATTATAATGTTTTAAGGAAATATACTTAAAAATAATTATTCTAAGCTAGTATTATCGCCGTTTTTAACCTTTATAGCTTTAAAATATATATGTTTTTAATATACGGCGAGGTAATATTAAAAATATGCCAGGAGTTAAGGAGTTTATAAGGCTAAGATAATAGTATTTCTTAAAACTTTATATTATAACTTTTAAAGAAAAACGTACTTAGAAATAATTCTTTTAAGCCAGCACTAAAGCCGTTTTTATCCATTATATACTTGTAATAAATATTATAAATGTTTATAAATTATAATAAAGTAATATTAAAACCTATAAAGAGTTAAGGGATTTTTAAGGCTAAAATAATTACATTTCTTAAAACTTTATATTGTAACTTTTTAAGAGAATATATTTAGAAAAAAACTATTATAAGCTAATATTAGGGCCGTTTTTATTAAGTATAACTTTATAATACATATTATATATATTTATAATTTATAATAAGGTTATAGTAAAACCTATAAAGAATTAAAGGATTAATAAGGTTAAAATAATTATATATTTTAAAACTTTAAATAATAACTTTAAGAAAACGTACTTAAAGATAATTCTTTTAAGCCAGCGTTAAAGCCGTTTTTAAACCTTTTAGCCTTATAATCAGGGTTGTGATTTAATTACTAATTAATCACTAATTAGTTTTTAGCATTAGTTTTATATAATCCGAGCCCTAACTAAAACTAAGCTAGTTAATCCGAGCTTTAATTAAGATTAAGTATAATAGTTTTAATTAGTTTTAGTCCGGACTTAAAATTAAGGGTTTTAAGTGGGGTTTAATTAACAAATGCTTTAATATATAAAACATTATAAAGAATACAAGTTATAAAACGGGGCTTATACTTATTAATATTATAGTAATTAAAAGCGTTAAGTGATTACGTTTTTTAAAACTTTATAAAACGACTTTTTAAGAAAACGTACGTAAAAATGATTTTTAAAGGCAAGGGGTAAAACCGTTTTTAACCTTTCTAGTTTTATAATACGCATTATAAGTGTTTTAAATTTATACGAAGGTAATACTAAAACCTGCTAGGAGTTAAGGGATTTAAAAGGGTAAAGTGATTGCCTTTTTTAAGACTTTATATTATAGCTTTTTAAGGAAACGTATTTAAAAATAGTTTTTAAAGGCTAGGGTTAAGCCCATTTGTAATTATTATACCTTTATAATACGCATTATAGGTATTATAGAATTATGCGAATATAATATAAAAGTCTCCTAGGAGTTAAGCAAATTAAAAGACTAAAGTGATTTCGTTTTTTAAAACTTCGCATTATAGCTTTTCAAGAAAACGTACTTAAAGAAACTTCTAAAAGGCTAGGATTAAAGCCGTTTTTAGTTATTATACCTTTAAAATACGCTTTATAAGTGTTTTAAATCTATATAAAGGTAATATTAAAACCTGTTAGAATTTAAGGGATTAAAAGCGCTAAAGTGATTGCCTTTTTTAAAACTTCACATTATAGCTTTTTAAGAAAACGTACTTAGAAATAATTCTTTAAAAATAGAATTAAAACCGTTTTTAACCTTTTTAGCCTTAAATTACGCAATAGAAGTGTTTTTAGGTTATACGAAGATAATATTAAATCCTGTTAAGAGTTAAGCGATTTATAATAGTAAAGTAGTTATATTTTCTAGAAATTTACATTGTAACTTTTTAAGAGAACGTATTTAAAAATAATTCTTTTAGGCTAAGATTAAAGCCGTTTTTATTATTACTAGCCTTATATTACGTATTAAAAGGGGTTTAAATTTATATAAGGTTAAGTTTTAAGTTTACTAGGAGTTAAGGAGTTTATAAGGCTAAAATAATTGCATTTATTAAAATCTTAGGTTATAATATTTAAAGAAAACGTGCTAAAAACTTTGTTTTTTAACGTTAAAATTCTAGTTTTAATACTTTATAAAAAGTCCTTTAATCCTTTAATCCGGACTAAAACTAATTAAAACTAATTAAAACTAAGCTTTATTAGTCCGAGCCTTAACTAAAACTAGAGTAATCCGCAGATTTGCGGACTTTGATTATTAAACTTATTAATAATTAAGATTAAGATTAAAAACTAAGGACTAATATAATAACCCGGTTTAAAATATCCAGTTTTAACCCTTTTAACTTATTATAAGGGTATTTTAAAACCTGTTTCTAGTCTAAAACCTTTAAAGGCGAAAATAACTACATTTACTTAAACTTTATATTATAACTTTTTAAAAACGTATTTTAAAGTATTATTTCTTTATTTTAAAATACTGGTTTTAATGTTTTATAAAAAAAGCCTTTCGTGCTTTAATCCGGATAAAACTAATTAAAATAAATTAAAACTAAGCTTAATTAATCCGAGCCTTAATTAAGACTAAATTAGCTTACAGGTTTTAAGACTTTAATTATTAAGCTGATTAATAATTAAAATTAAGATTAAAAACTAAAGATTAATATAATAACCCTGCTTAAAAAGTTATAAAATAAGGTTTTAAGAATTATAATCACTTTTACCTTATAAATCTTTTAACTTTATATAAGCTTAAATATCACCGTATTATAAGTTAAAATAATTATAAAACGTATTATAAGATTAAAAAGGTTAATAATAACCTTAACGTTAGCCTTTTAAAGGTTTTTTTTAAGTATACTTTATTTAAAAGTTATAATCAGGGTTATTATATTAAACCTTAGTTTTTAGTTTTAGTCTTAATCACGATTTAATCTAGTGATTAAAGTCCGTAAATCTAAGAATTAATATAGTTTTAATTAGGGCTCGGATTAATTAAGCTTAGTTTTAATTAGTCTTAGTTAATCTTAATCCGGATTAAAAAACTAACGGTTTTTTTAAAAAAATTAAAAATATAAAATATAGCTTAAATTAAGCTTATTTATATTAGCTTTACGTACGTTTTTTTAAAAGTTATAATGTAAAAGTTTTAAAAATATAATTATTTTAGTTTTATAAATATTTTAATCCCTTATAGGTTTTTATATAACCTTAATATAAAATAAACTTATATAAAATACGTTTTTAAGCTTATAAAAAGTTAAAACAGCTTTAACGACGGCTTTATTAATGTAATTTTAAATACGTTGTTTTAAAAAGTTATAATATAAAGTTTTAAGAAATCCAAATTTATTAGCTTAAATACTCTTTACTCTCTCTACGACTTTTAATAAAACCTTTATATAGATTAAAAAAACGTGTAATACGTTTTATAAAGCTATAAAGGTTTAAAACAAACTTAATAGCGGCTTTATAAAGGTATTTCCAGGGTTATTATATTAGTTCTTAATCTTTAATCTTAGTTTTAATCACTACTTAGTCTAGTAATTAAAGTCCGTAAATCTGCGGATTAATTTAATCTTAATTAGGGCTCGGACTAATTAAGCGTAATCTTAATTAAGGCTCGGATTAATTAAGCTTAGTTTTAATTAATCTGAGTTAGTTTTAATCCGGATTAAAGGATTAAAGGGTTTTTTATAAAATTTTTTAAAAAAATATAGCTTAAATCAGGGTTAAAAAAATCAATTTTATATACGGTTTTTTAAAAAGTTATAATATAAAATTTTCAGAAATATAATTATTCTAGCTTTATAAATACCGTAACTCGCTACGGGTTATAATAAAACCTTTATATAAATTAAAAGTATATATAATACGTATTTTAACGCTATAAAGGTTTAAAATAAATTTAATATCGGCTTTTTAAAGGGTATTTTAAATACGTTTTCTTAGAAAGTTATAATGTAAAGCTTTAAGAAATTTATATTTCTTAGCTTTATTACTCCTTTATTTGCTTACCGTGTTGAAAATAACCTTGATATAAATTAAATATACGTATAATACGTTTTTTAACGTTATAACAGTTTAAAATAACCTAGAAATCGGCTAAAAAAGGAATTTGTAAATACGTTTTCTTAAAAAGCTATAATATAAAGTTTTAAGAAATCTGAATTTATTAGCTTTAAACCTCCTTATATTCCTTTTAATTTTAATCGTAACTTTAGGGTATTATATAAGTATATATATAGTAGGTTATTATATTAGATTAGTTTTAAAAACGCTTAACCTTAAGCCGTAAATAAGTTTTTTATATACGATTTCTTAAAAAACCCTATTATAAACTTTTAAGTTTTATTTTTATATATTTTATAAGATATAGGTATTTTTAAGTTATCTTTTAATGGAATTATATATATTCTTAAATCGTGAAATCGACTTAACGCAAAATAAAATCTGCTTAATAATAATAAAAATAAGTTTATTTATAAATTTTAAAATAATATTATTTTATATTTTATAAAGTAAGATTAGTAATATGTTTTTTTATCCTTATAAATATCCTTTATAATCTTTTATTCGGTATAAACGAATCGTATACGGTTTTTTAATCGGTTCGGTTTTTTTATTATTAAGATTTTTTAATCGTTAAGGTTTTTTAATCGTTAAGGTTTTTTTATCGTTAAGGTTTTTTAATTATTAAGGTTTTTTAATTATTACTTATTAAGAGTGTTATTTTTCTTTCGGTTTTTTAATCGTTAAGGTTTTTAATCTTTTTTGTTTTTAACGAATCGTATACGGTTTTTTAATCGGTTCGGCTTTTTTTTTATTAAGTTTTTTAAGGAATTATATACGGTTTTTTTATCGGTTTAACTCTTTAAATTTCCTATTTTAAGCTTTTATTAGCTTAAAATATATATTCGGAAATAAATATACTTACTTTTTAAAATTTAAAGGTTTTTTTTTATTATATTATTTAATTTAAAGCTAAATATTAAATAACTTAATAAGTATAAAATCCGATAAAGTTAATATATTAAAGTTAACGAGTATAGATTAATTTTAGTATAACGTAATTTCGAGAGAAAGGAATACGCCCGTATTAATTTTAAAAAAATAATTCAAAGTAATAAGTGGTAAGTATTTTATAAAAAGGTTATAATAATAAATTAAAAAAGGTAATATACTCTTATTAATATTAAAAAGATAATAAAAAGTAATAAGTAGTAAGCATTTCGTGAAAAGGTTATAATAATAAATTAAAAAAGGTAATACGCTTATAGTAAAAAAGAGTAAAATAATAAAAAGAAAAAAAAGAATTTTATAATTAGGAATCCCTTTTACTTTTATAAAAAATATATATTTAATAAAAAGGTATAATTATTACGTAAAAGTCTGCGAGTATAGTTTAATTTATACCTAAATGCTTAATATTAATAACGTTATATAACTTTAACGAAAATAAATAAAAAAAAACAGCTTAATAACCTAGGGTTAAAAAATGCTCGATTTTATAAATATTATTTTAAAACTTACGATTTCGCTTATTAAGTATTATTAAATACCGTATTTTTATAATAAAAAAGAAAACTTAATTTAATTAAACATTAAAAGCGTTATTCCTCGCTATATAAAAATACTAAAAATCATTATTCTCCGCTTTTATAATATTAAGTATAGCTTTTAAATATTAAAATAAAGTTTTTAATTTTAAGTGGTTTTCTTTAGCTTATATTTAATAAAAACGATTTTAAGCCTTTTTTATTTATTTTAAATCGGATTTTAAACTATATATTAATTTAAAAAACTAACTTTTTTTATAAATATAAAAAATCGAGTATTTTTTAACCGAAGGTTATTAAGCTATTTTATTTATATTTATTTTCGTTAAGGCTATATAACGCTATTAATATAAGGCATTTAAGTGTGAGTTTAATTATATTTATAAACTTTTCCGTTTTAAGTTTACGTATTATTCTAATAATAGGATTTTTAAGCCGGAGTAATTATAAATAATAAATACCGGTAATACGTAAACATTTATAAGCTTATATATAAGCTTTTAATAATAAGCTTATATATAAGCTTTATAATAAGCTTTTAGCCGGAGATAAGTAAAAACGCCGATTAGAGTTTTATAAAAGTGCTTTAATTTCCCTTTATGCTTTTTCCTATATTACCGTAAATCACTATTATACTTTATTATTACATTTTATTATTACACTTTATTATTATATTTTATTATTATACTTTATTATTTCTTTTATTATTTTCTTTTTATATTTATAATTTATTATCTTTTATAAGTTATAATTATAAATTACGTTTTTTATTATCTTATTTCCAGAATATTATATCCGAATTTACGAATTATAACGAATTATAAAAAGATTTTATTTTTTTTATTTTTATTCCTTTTGCTTTTTTCGAATTAACTAAAGCAAATTTACTAAATTATAAGCTTATATCCGATAAAAAAAGCTTAGTTTATATTTTTAAAAATAAGTTATTTATTTATTACTTTTTGCTTATTAACTTAAAGAAAAAACGAGAAATAAAAACAAAATATATATTATAAGTTTTTTACTTAATATTTTCTTATTATAATTTATAAGGTTTTATTAATAGTATTTAAGTATAATTTTAAATATATTTTAAAAATAAAAGGATTTTAAAGTTCGAATTTATTACGGTATAATTTAAATAAATACCGAAAAATTACTTATAATAAAAAATAAAAAGCGCTAAATTAAGAAAACGCAAATATTACCTTTATAATTTTCAATTATATTTTTTATTAATTAATTATTTTTATTTAAGAATTAAATAATTAAAACTAAATCCTTTTAATTTAATTAACCGAAAACGCGCACGAAATAATACTATAATTAATATTATAAAAAATCCCGATTTTAAAAAAAATAAAGCGAATTTAAAGATTTTAAATATATTATTAGAAAATAAGCTTTTATTTAAAATTTTAAATTTTAAACTACTTAATAATTTATTATTTTATTATAATCCGTACGTTTTATTCTTTATACTTTAAAGCTAATAAATAATATTAATAATTAACGCTTTTATTATTTAGTTTATTTCCGAAAGTAAATCGCTAAAATATTAAAAATATATTTAAGTTTATTTTTTAATAAGTATTAAGTGTTTTTAATATACTTTTATTAATAGATTTTAAAAATAACGGTAAACTTTTTATTATATTTAATATTTAAACTTTTAAAGTTAATACGGTTTTTATAGGTTTTATTATTTTTCTTATTAATCCCAATTTTAACTTAAATTATAAGTTAATTAACTTCGACGATTTAATTAATAATTATACCGATTATTATTTTTATTTTATTTTCGAAAAAGTAATTATGTTTTATTTAAATACTTAATTTTAAAACTTTATAAAATACGTTTTATTTTTTTTATTAAGTATTAAAAAACTTATTAATTTATATTTAATATTATACGCGATAACGCTTTAAATAATAACGTTTTTATAAATCGATTTAAATCGATTTATTTATATTAAACGTATAATACGGATTCTATTATTAATATACGATATATTATATATAATATTAATTTAATTATTTAATATAGTTTAAAAAACTATAATAATAATCTTTATATTACTGATTTCTTAGCCTAGTATATTAAAATTAAATTAAAAAACATTAATAAAACATTTACGGTTAAAATAAGTAATATTAGCCTTAATTAAAATAAACTATATTTTTTTAACTTAATTTATAACTTATTATTAATTATTTACTAAATTTAGTTTTTTAAATTCGTTAAATCGCGGTTTTAATTAAGTATATATACGATATTCGTAAAATATTTTTTTAAGGAATAAAAAAATAATAATAATAATTAATTACCTTTAAGTTATAAGAAAACGAAAATCCTTTTAAATACTTATTTTTAATAGTTTATTCTTTTATTTAATTAATAAATAAAAAAATAAAAAAACTATATAATGGAATTTTATTTACCGAATGCTTTTAATATTTTACGAAAGAAAAAGGCTATTAAAATACGTTTATTAAAACACGAATTATACCGAATTTAAAAACGTTTATTTAAACGATTTAAATTAATTTTTAATAAAGAAATTAATTAAAAGCTTTAAGAATTTTTTAAGCCTTTTATTTATTTATAAAGCGAATTTTATATTACGATTTCCCTGGTTTTATTATATATATATTAAATATAAAAACGATTAAACGAAATTATTCGAAGTTATTAATTTAAAAAAAAAACGAAATCCCGATTATAATATATTTTATTTTAATATTTTTAAAATATAATTAATTATTTTAAAGGAGTTTTTTATATTATTTTATTAAACGCTATTTAACGCGGTTATATTAAGCTAAATAATTATTTTTTTAAAAAATTAAGTTAAATATGCTTAGTAATTATTAATATTTTATTATCGCTTTATTACTCGATTTAATTTAAAAAGCAGATTATTTTAACGAAAACGGATTTTAATTTTATAACCCGGATATAAAAAGTAATATAATTAAAATTCTTAAAACCGAATATAATAAATAAGTTAATATTTTAATAAGTTTTAAGCTTTTATTAATTAATAAAACTATAAAAAAAAACAGAGATATACGGTGGTTTTTTAACCGATTTATTTATTTAATAAATTATATAATAATATACCGCGTTTTTAAAATAACGTTAATAATTTAAATAACGGAATAAATTTATTTTCGATAAATAATCTTACCGAAAGATTTAATAATTATTTTATAAAATACCGGTATATTAAATCGGTAATTTTATTATATTATTACTTAAAAATCTTAATAAGTTATAATTTATAACCTAACTTTAAACTAAATTAAAGGTTTAAAGTAATAAAAAGTTATTAAATACCGTTTCCCGGTTTTAAGGTTAATAACGCGGTATTATTTAAGAATTCCGGTAATTACCGCTTTAATTAAACGAGTTTTTTCGGTTTTTTATAATATTATTATTAAAAAGCGAAAGGAATTATAACTAAAAACCGTAAAGTTTTTAATTTTAATAGAAAGTTAGAAAATTACTAGTTTAAAGGATTTATAAAAATAATAAAAGTAAAATAAAAAGATTTCGGATAATAAAAACAAATAAAAAACTAAAAAAAAGTATTTAAAAAAGGATTAAAACTTTTATAAAATTAAATAAAAAAAGCCTTTTTTAAATCACGATTTTTTAACTTAAAAATAATAAAAATAATAAAAATAAAAAGTAATAAAGTTAATTCGAAGTTTATAAATCCTTAAAATATTATAATATAAAAAATTAAAAAACCGTATTTCCTTTAAATAATAATTTCCGTATAAATACTCCGTTTTAAGTATAACTTATATATAAAATATAATATATATTATAATACTTATTTAAGGTTAAATGGAAAGTTTTATATATAAACTCACCTTTTTATAATTAGTTTTATATATATCTCCTTAAAATTTAAAACACGAAAAGTTAAAAACCCTAATTTCCTTTAAGTACTATCTTCCGTATAAATACTCCGTTTTAAGTATAACTTATATAAAAAATATAATATATAATATAACACTTATAAAAAGTTAAATAAAAAAGTTTAAGTATAACCTTACCGTTTTATAATTAGTTTTATATATATTTCCTTAAAATTTAAAATGCGTAAAATTAAAAATCTTGATTTTATTTAAATAATAATTATCGCGCTAAAACCTTATTTTAAATATAATATATATATAATATAATATAATACTTTATACTTTTTAAAGGTAAAAAAAGGTTTTTAATATAAAGTCCTTTTTTATAAGTGGTTTTATATACTTTATTTTAATACTCCTTAATTTAAGAATTACTTTTATATATATTAAAAGCTATAATATAAACTAAATTACTTTATAATTTAAATATAAGATTATATGATAAAAAAGAATATTTTATTTCTTAAAGCCTTATTTAAAACCTTTAGTTTTTAATCCGGATTAAAACTAATTAAAACTAATATTAGTTAATCTTAATTAAGTCTCGAATTAATTAGCTTAGTTTTAGTTAAAGCTCCGATTAATTAAGCTTAGTTTTAATAAAGGCTCGGATTAATTAAAATTAATGCTAAGGATTAATTAGTGATTAATTAATAATTAAATTATAACCCTAATTAAAATTAAGCTTAATAAATCCTAGCCTTAATTAAAATTAAATTAACCCGCTAATTTACAGATTTTAATTATTAAATTAATTAATAATAAAAACGAAGATTAATAAGTAAGGATTAATATAATAACCTTAATAATAAATGCTTTTAATATATATATAATTATTATTAAAACCTGTTAGTAATTAAAAAACTTAAAAGGTTAAAGTAATTGTATTTTTTAAAACTTTATATTATAACTTTTTAAAAAAAAATATTTCGAAATAATTTTTTAAAGCTAGGGTAAAAGCCGTTTTTACCCGTTATAGCTTTATAATACGTATAATAAATGCTTATAATATATTTAAAGGTTTTATTATAACTTATTCGCAGTTAAAAGATTTATAAGGCTGAAGTGATTATATATTTTAAAACTTTATATTATAAATTATTAAGAAAATATACTTCGAAATAACTTTTTAAGTTTAAGTTAAAAGCCGTTTTTAACCGTTATAAGCTTATAATACGTGTTAAAAGCGGATATAACTTATTTAAAAGTAATATTCAAGTTTATAAAGAGTTAAAAACTTTATAAGGTTAAAATATATGCATTTTTAAAAACTTTTATAGTTTAACTTTTTAAGAAATCGTATTGAAATAATTTATTTTTTAACGGTGAAATACTAGGTTTAGCCCTTTTAACCTTTTACTCCGGGTTAAAATTAAATAAAATTAACTAAAACTAATTTTATATAGCTTAAGCCTTAATTAAAACTAAATTAAATCGCAGATTTACGGATTTTAACTATTAAATTAATTAGTAATTAAAACTAAGATTAAAAACTAAAAACTAATATAATAACCTTAATTACACCAGGTTTATTAATATATTTAAAGTGTTAAAAGTTATTTATTAATTTAATTAAAATTAATATAATAATTAACGTAAACTTTAACGCTTTTACTTTTTAATAAAGCTTAAAGGCTAGGTTTTAAGTAGATATAGTTAAAAATAGCGAATTATTAATGTTTTTTATAAAAAACATAAAATTAACGCGGAAGTAGTTTTAACGTTATTAAATTAATCCTTATAACGGTAAGATTAAAACTTTTTATTTAATTTAAAGCAGGCTTATATTAGCTTTTTAACTTTTATATAAGTATAAAAGTGCTTAAACAAAGTATTACGTAAGTTATAACGTTTATAATATTACTTATAAAAATTATAATTTACTTTAATAACCGGTTTAAAATTAAGTTTACGTATATACTTGCTTTTAACGTTAAAACGAAAAATTATTAATATAATACTTATATTTAATATATATACTATAAATTAAAAAGCTAGCGGTAATATATATTATTAATCGTTATAGTAAGTTAAAAGCTATAAATATAACTTTATATTCCTTTAAAACCTTTTAATCTATAAACTTCAGCTATTATTGTTTTTTATATATACTTTATTATATTATATACTTAAATCACGCTTTTTAAAGCAGGTTTATTAGCGTTTAACGTTGTATTTACGCGTGTTACGTTAATTATATCGATTTTAAAAAATATAACTATTATTATAATTAACACTTCGATTATAATAACGGTCGGGGTTGTAATCTTAATAATTATAACGCCGGTATATATTAAAATATTTATAAAATTATATAATTTAATTCGGATTATTATTAAAGTTATTATAATAGTGTTTAGTTTTTAATCTTAATCTTAAATATTAATTAATTTTATAATTAAAATCAGTAAATCTGCGGATTATTTTAATCTTAGTTAAAAGCTTTAGTTTATAATTTAATTTTTAATTAATTACTAATTAGTGTTTAGTATTAATCTTAATTAATCCAAGCCTTAACTAAAACTAAGCTAATTAATCCGAGCCTTAATTAAAGCTAATTAATATTAAACTTAATTAATTTTAATCCGGATTAAAAATTAAAACTTTTAAGTAAACTTAAAGAAAAAAAAAACTGTTTATTATATTACCTTATACTTATATTATAAAGAAATTAAACTTATAATATAGCTTTTATTAAATATAAAGCTAGTTTTTAAGTTATAAGATATAAAATAAAGTATATAAAACCACTTATATAAAGGGAATTTCTTATTAAAAGCCTTTTTTTTACTTTTAAAAAGTATAAGATATAAATTTAAATTTTATATATAAAATGTATATAAAATAAAGTATTCGCGTAGAAGTTATTAATGAAAGGAAATTAAGATTTTAAACTTTTCGTATTATAAATTTTAAGCAAATATATATATAACTAATTATAAAAGGTTTAACTTTTTATTAACCTATATTATTTTACTTTTAATAAGTGTTATATTATATATTTTATTGTTTATATAAGTTATATTTAACGCGGAGTACTCGTACTGATTTTATTAATTAAAGGAAAATAGGATTTTAAACTTATCGTATTATAAGTTTTAAGGAAATATATATAAACCTGATTATAAAAAAGTGAACTTTTACTTAAATCTTTTTATTTAACCGTTAATAAGTATTATATTATATAAATAAATTATACTTAAAGCGGAGTATTTTAAATACTCCGCTTTAGTTTTAATTAAGGCTCGGATTAATTAAGCTTAGTTTTTATTAGTC
>JAJKLG010000025.1:0-34117 GCA_022539325.1 Xylariaceae sp. FL0804
AATCCACGCAGCCAGCCAGCCAGCCAGCCCAACCAAGCTAGACCTTGGCGCGCCACCCGTCGCCCGAGCCCGCATGCGCGCGGTGCGGGCGGCGGCGATGAAGCACGTGCCGACGAGCAGCGAGCAGCCGGTGAAGAGCTGCGCGCCGAGGTAGCGGCCCCGCACGCCGTGACGAGCGCGCCCGCGATCGGGTTGCCCGTCAGCACGGCGAAGCTGACGATGGTGAAGGCCACTGTGTGTGTGTGCGTGCATGCAAACGTCAGCATGGGTGCCCCGGGAGGAACGAACGGCCAAGGAGTGGCAGCAGTAAACCCAGGGAAGGGGAGACGGGAGAATATTGAGAGAATCTTTTCAAGGGTTAAGAGAGAGATGAGAGAGAGAGAGAGGAGGAGAGACGAGAGAGAGGGAGAGAGATCGGAAGAGAGAGATGAGAGAAGAGAGAGAGGAGGAGGAGGATGAGAGAGAGAGGAGAGAGGAGAGAGATGAGAGAGAGAGAGAGAGAGAGAAGACAAAGAGAGAGCAAAGAACGTACTGCCCATGCGCGTCCCCCTCCGCCGCAGGTCCGTCGTCAGCGAGCTCAGCGCGGCCGGGAACAGGCCCTGCAGGCCGCCGCCGGCGATGCCGTAGAAGGCCGCCCACACGTACAGCTGCGCCGGCGTCGTGACGGCGATCCAGCTCAGCAGCGCCACGGCGCCGACGAGCGCCACCGGCGCCATGACGCTGAGCGCGCCGACCCGGTCGGCCAGCCAGTTGGGTACTGCTCGGTCGATCATCGGTCAGCCAGGTGAACCCGCCCAGCCGCCAGCCGGCAGATAAGGGGGGCGGTGAGGACATGAAGAGCAAGATGAAAAAAGAGGGGGAGGGGGGAGGGCGAAGGACAATAGGGCGTGTTTGCGAACGGGATACGAGATGCAATAGATGAACGGCCTGCCTGCTAGAGGCACTATACGTACTGGTCCGTCCGAACAGGCCGATGCCGTTGAGGATCAGCAGCAGATTGAGCGATTCCTCGTAGCCGAGCGGCGGCGTCGCTGCGGTGAAGCCCGTGAGTCAGCGAACCAAAATTCAGCAAGCATGGAAGTAAAAAGGAAGCTAGAAGACGTTATTGTGGCCTATTGGGCCCCTGGGCTAGCTTTTGCGTGGGAGAGATGCATGAGAGAGATTTCTCGGGGGAAAGGGGTGAGGGATAGGGGTCAGGGGTTAGATGGAGCCGGTATGATAAATAGGACCCCCCGGCCTATAGTAAGAAGAGCAATAAGAGATGAGTGCGACAGGGCAGGTAGGCAGATAGCTGGGCAAGATCATCTTGGTTCTCAAAGACTCACGCTGCGTCTGGCTGAAGGCAGGCAGATAGTAGAAGGGCACGTAGAGGCCCCAGAAGACGAAGAACATGCCGACGGCGTAGAACGTGTCTGCGGAGCGAGGCGTGAGCGTGCTTGCCATTCCTTACGCATAGGGCTTCTAATGTCCCCTCCCCATCCCCTCGGCAGGGTTGAAGCCGGGTCAATGAAGGAGAGAGAAAGTTATCCTCTCAGACAAAACTCACTACAAAGGCCAGAAGACAGTCAAGGTCAGCCAGTGTAGTTTCACGCCGCCGATGAGCAAGCAAGCGGCCACTCATCATTTTCGTGAGGGCCGTTCCAGCCCACGACTCAAGGAGCAACAGATAAACAGAAGTAGGAAAAAAGGAGAAAATGGCTCTACGCACCACTCAAGGTCGCGAAACGCAGCCCAGTCGACCAAGCTGCCGGCCCGCCGCGGCGGCACACGGCTCTTGAAGAAGACGCAGGCGAACAGCAGCGTGGCGGCCTGGACGAAGCCCATGGCGCGCACTACACGTACACGGCGGCGGCCCACGCATCTGTCCCGTCAGCGCTCTGCTGTCGCATTCATTCACTTGCATGCATCCCCTCATCTCCTCCCTTCTTCCCTCCCTTGCTCAATACCTATAGACATTCATTTTTCACGCGCAGGAGAAACAGGCTGAGAACTGAGAGAGAGAACGTACCCGTCCACGCGAACCCGGCGCTCGGCAGCAGCTGCCTTGCCATGGCGGGGAAGACCAGCCCGCCCGTGACGGTGCCGCTGGCGACGAGCCCGAGCGCGAGGCCGCGGTGGCGGTCGAAGTAGGTGCTGGCGGTGGAGATGGCGGGGCAGAAGAGGCAGCCGCTGGCGAGGCCCATGCAGAGGCCCTGGCTGAGCAGCAGCTGCCAGTACGAGTCTGCTGCGTCCGCGGTCGTGAACAGGCCGAGCAGCATGAGCGCGCTGCCGAGCCAGACGACGGGCCGCAGCAGCCCGGCGTCGGTGAGCCGGCCCGTGAAGGTGCCGACGAAGAAGGTCAGGAAGACCTGCAGCGAGCCGATCCACGACACGTTGGACGGCGGCTGGGAGAGCGACGAGGTGTAGTACGGCTGGAACACGCCGAACGAGTTGATGAAGCCCCACGTGTCGGCGATGATGAGGTGCGCGCAGATGCCTGTGGGTACGGTAGATGTCGGTGGTGGCGGCGGTGCGTCAGTTCCAGTTCGGTACAGAGGGGTCCATCCGGTCCCTCGGTTATCGTGGCTTGGATAGGGGGTGAGGGAGACGGAAAAGGGGGCGCGGGAGGGACCAGTCAGGAGGCGGAGGGATCCAACTTACACGCCAGCCACGCGTCCTTTCCCCCGTCCGGAGGCGGTCCCGGGTTCCAGCTGGCGCCGGTCGAGACGCGGCTCAGCACGCGGCCGACGGCGCCGTCGGTGCGGAGGAAGGCGGGCTCGGGCTCCCGGTGCTGTTCTTGTCCGTCGGCATCAACATCGTGATCGTGGTCCGGCGTCGTCGTCACATGTTGGTTGTCGGCGTCGACCCGCTTTTCTTCGGCATCCTTCGGTCTGGGCCGATCGAAGCTTCGGCTTTGCGCCGTCTGCTGCTGCTGCTGCTGCTTCTCCTCGTCGTCTCCCGGGAGCGCGCCCTCGCTAATGGTAGCGCTCGAGGGGGTCGAGGACGCCGACGGCATGGTTTCGAGGGGGGCACGAGGCGTGTTGCCTGATATGAACCACCTACTGTCCCTATCTGGTGCACACCGTCCCCGCTCGCCGATGCTTGGCTCGGTCAATAAGTAATCGGCTCCCTTGACCTTGAATCTTGTCGCGCCGGATCTTCGTCTCTTGTGTTGTCCAGCTGTCTCAGTGCCGTCACCAGTTGTTCTGTTGCATCTCGTGACTACAGTTTGACCGGTTCGCCGCTGCGTGGGTACAGTACTTACTACTGCGTGTGAAGAGGGGAAAGGTCGCCGGAAAAGGTCATGAAGTTGATATAAGCTATGGCCGAGCCAGGTTCATAGTTCTGATGGGGACGGCTAACTCCCGAGCGGAGCCAGCCCCGCGGCATGCCGAATTCGATCGACCGGTCTGCTACCGGTACCGGTCAGTGTGGTCTGTAGGGACGATCTCGGGGTGGGAACTTTTCGATGGTACGCTGTTTGAGTTCATCTTGACGCCCTCCGCCTGACATGTCGATGGAGCAGTCCTGGTGATACCGGAGAGCATCCCGAAAAAGCCTCAACTACCAGCGCAGCCACGTCGCCAACCCGCACTCGTCTCGCGTCTCTGGGACTGGTTTACCGGTACCGTAGAGTCAGCGCAAATAGGGCTAAAATTAACCTGCCAAAGCTACCCTCGTGATGGCCAAGCAGCCAAGCCTCCAAGCTCCAGTGCTTCACTTTCTCTAGTCACATTGGCAGCTTATTCCCGGCTTCACCGCGTATTCCCGACAGACCAACAGTCACAGTACTAGTATTTACCCCTGCAGATGCATGCGCTGCGTACCAATTGGCGTACGGAGTATGGAGTAGGACGGAATACTATTGCCCCTCGGATAATCGGAAGGAGGCTCAAGGTTACGACTGAAGTGTGTGAGTGTCCGAGGGGGACCTACTACCTAATCTGAATTATATCGGGCTTAACTGGGATTTACTAAAGAATTCATACTATAGAGCCCACAGCGGGCTGGAGTTGCTCATTCGAGGCCATTTATTCATGCAGTACGAAATACAACTACTTGTGCATCGTACAGGCTAAGTTTCCGTACAGAGTGTATCAATCTGCCGTAAGTCTCCACCTTCCAGAGGTGTACTCAGTCAATGACACAAACAATACCCAAAGGGAACTGTGATAACGCCCGCTTAGTCGTAATACTTTGCAGACTTCCCACCGATGATCGGTGTCTCCTCCGCCTCGAACCCCGCCTTGTTTTTGTCCACGTTGCTCGCGACCCGGGCCTTGACCCACTCGCCGGCGGTGATGCCGGCCGCGTGGCCGTCCCGCTTCCCGGCGCCGTCGTAGCCGAGGCGCTCGAGCACGGCGCTCGCGACGGGGCGCAGCTCGACGTCGTCCTCGGGCCGCACGAAGTAGAGGACGCCGAGGCGGTCGACGTCGGCCTGGTCCGGCGGCGGCGCCACGACGCGGTGGATGCTGCTCTTGAGGAAGCCGTTGGTCAGGAACTCGAGCGAGTCGGCCAGGTTGACGGTGATGCTGGCCGGGTAGGGCCGCACCCAGCGCCACCCGCCCTCGGGCGTCTGCACCTGCAGCGCCGCGACCGGCTGCCGGAAGAGCAGCGTCAGGCTGCCGAAGTCGGTGTGCCCGCGCACCCACACGTCGCCCAGCGCCGCGTTGTCCGCCGCGCTGCGCCGGTGGTACTTCATGTACCGCAGGTGGCAGTCGCTGCGCGCGCCGTACCGGTGGCAACGCTGGAAGTGGTCCTCGGGCAGCTCCAGGA
Organism: Xylariaceae sp. FL0804; assembly: GCA_022539325.1. Lineage (NCBI taxonomy): Eukaryota > Fungi > Ascomycota > Sordariomycetes > Xylariales > Xylariaceae > Xylariaceae sp. FL0804. The sequence goes on from JAJKLG010000025.1 coordinate 4,756, forward strand.
TCAGCGCGAACAGCGCCAGCAGCTTGCGCACGATCTCGTCGTGGATGTGCCGCGCGAAGCCCTCGATCTCAGCCCGGTTCTGGTTGATGATCTCCGGGTGCGCCCGCTCCAGCTCCGGGATGAACTTGGGGATGTTGTAGATCTCCGTGTTGTCAAAGACCCCGGGACGGACTTCCTGGAGGCACACTGTCAGCCTCGGCCCACCTCTCCTTTCCTGGAGCTCATCACGAGGTGACCAGGTTGCAGAAATTCTCACCCTCAGACCCAGTGGCTTGTAGCCATTGTACCCGCCCTTCTCGAGCTCGGCTCGGTACTGGAGCTTCTCCTCCGTGGCGAGGTTGAAGACTTCTTTGCCGATGGCGAATTGGCGATCGACAGATTCCTGAGACAGTCCAAAGTTGGTGATGTAGAAGAAGCCTGTAGGTCACGGGATGCGATATCAGCGGACCTGTCTATTTCGCAGGCAAGACGGCAGGAAATAGGTAAGCTGATTCAACGAACCTATCTTCTGGATGGCGTCGAACAGCTTCTTGGCCAATGCCTCCTTTCCACCAGGCTGATCGAACTGCGAGAGATCCAGAGTCACCAGGTCTGCCCACTCGACTGTTGAAGGCGGCAGTTAGCACATCACACTCGGTCCAAATCAGGCTTGCCAGAGGTTGCATTCAAGTGGGTAAGGTAACGTACGCTCGTACGACGTCTCAGGGATCTGATGATACGTGGGGATATCCGAGCCAGCGGCCACAGGAGCCTGGACTAGGGTGGCCATTATGTTCTTGGATATGGGAGTAGGGGTGATCTGATCTTTACAAGGCTATGAGTAGGAATACGTCGTGTGCGGTGCGCTTTTCGATTGTTGGGGTCAAATTCCACAATCTATAAGTTGCATATGTAGGACGAGCGCCGGGCGTCAAGGGTCCATCTTTATAACAACATGCCAACTTCCATGGCTGCATGAAAGCGTTCGTATACTCCGTGCGCCATGGTGTTACAGCCCATCGATGGCGAGTTCCATGTTGCGCCTGCATAGCCAGACCCTGATAACTTACCGTCGCGGCACTTAGATGCGACGGCTGCGACCACCCACAATAGTGACAATACGTTATCACATCCCAAGCTGACGACATCTCTTAGCTTCACCCAACGCTCCGCTCGCGAAACACCCCCAAAGTCCCCCCCATTGCCCAATCGCCGTCCCGACTCGGACAGTATAAAAGAGTATGGTATCGACTGTGTTGCAGAATATGGGCAAGAAACTTGGTGATTTTGATTCGTCATTCCAAGTTAGGGGCCCTTACCATCGCGCCGGGACCTGGAGCGCATTGCCTCAATTGATGGCAGTCACTCAAATAAGACAACATGGACGCACTGCGCTCGCTCATCTCTGGCCTCTGCTTCGTGCCTACCTTCGGAGCTGGGTGACATACGAGAAAACACCTGTACGCACTCACCATGTTGTCGCTGAAAGGGCTGTCGCCCAACACCGCGCCCGCGAGGGCCACCATCTCGCCCGTCTCCGTGTCCGACGACGCGTCCCAGGCAGGGGGGGAGACGCATCGAAACCATCAGAGTCTCCATTTCGCCAAGCGCGGGGAGGCGATCGAGCATGGCGCGGATGGCGCGGGCGAGGACTCCATCGGCGGCTACGACAGCGACCGGATGAGAGACCGGACGCTCCTGACCGCGGAGGAGGAGAAGAAGCTCCTGAGGCGGATCGACTGGCATCTCATGCCGCTCTGCTCCCTGATCTTCATGTTCAAGCAGCTGGATACGGAAAATGTTCGTCCCAAGCGGCATCCCCTGATGAGGTCTCCTAACGAAGGGACAGTACAGTAGCTAATGCTGGCATCTCAAGCTTTCGAATGCGCGCATCATGAACCAGGGAACCGGCCAGAATATCATGACTCAGCTAGGCTTAACATCAGACCAGTACAACCTCGTCACTGCACTCTACTACGTACGCATTGGACATCTCTAAGCCCGTCATTACAACAGGGGGAACCGTTGCTGATCGATAATCTTCAAGATCCCATACATCGTCGCAGAGGCTCCGTCCAATCTGTTACTAAAGAGGTTCTCGCCGTCTAAATGGCAATCGAGAATCATCATCAGTTGGGGAATCGCCCTGGCTCTGCACGCTGCCGTCACTAACAAGGGCGGACTGTACGGCTTGCGCTTTCTCCTTGGTCTGGTACGTAACTAATACCGGATGAGACTTGGTTGGAGGCAGTTGGTCTTCGGATACTGCATTTCTGAGCCGGATGGCCCCCAGTGGAGTCCCAAAAGCTGACGTTCGAATACAGGCGGAAGCCGGACAGTTCCCCGGGGTCATTCTGCAAATGACTTACTGGTATCGACCTGATGAGATGTCTCTTCGACTCTTGTATTTCTGTGAGTTGAGTCGTGTTGACGGCAGCAAGTCTTGGCGTGACGAGACTGCAGACAGATGATATTCTGACCGTTGTGCCCGTCTTATTAGACATCTGCGGAAATTGCGCCGGTATTTTCAGCGGTCTTTTGGCGTTCGCGTTCGATCACGCGTCTGGCGCCGGTGGACTCTCAGGGTGGCAGTGGTAAGATTTCCACGGCTTGAAACACCAATTCATCGCGTCGAATGAAGCTGACAAGTCACCAAAGGTTGTTCATGGTGGAGGGCCTAGTGACCATTGTTGTCGGCGTTGCTATCTGGTTCCTACTTCCAGACTGTGAGTCTCTCTCCTCCATGCCATTCTCACTAACTACGAGAAACCTCCAGCAACTGACAATCGACCAGTCCCGGAGACGGCGAGGTGGTTGACCGACAAGGAAAAGGCATTCATCCAGGCCCGGCTGCCGTCCAACGCCCCACGCTCGACCGAGATCAACTTCAACTTCCGCGAGATCATCGAGTCCCTCAAGGACGTGCGCCTCTGGCTGTTCACCGCCATCTGGGCCACCTTCACCGTCGGGACCAACGGGACGCGCTTCTACCAGTCGACCGTCATCGCCGATCTCGGCTTCACGTGCGTAGTTAACTTATCCGGGCCCCCTGCCTGCCCCTTTGCTTGCCCAGCGTTTCTTCCCTTCCCTTCCTTTCCCCTGTGGAAAGTTCCCCATCAGCTGACCCTTTCATCTTGCGCCGCACAGGAATATCGCCACGGCGCAGATCCTGAACATACCCATCACGGTGTTCGGGCTCGTGGTCATCGCCGCGACGGGGGTGCTGGCCGACAGCGGCCGGCTCCCCCGGCCCCTGTATCCGCTCACCTTCCTCGCCATCATCATCGCGAGCTACGCGGTCCTGGTGGTCTATCCCAGCAACGGCGCCGTGTACGCGGCCACGCTCATAGGCAACGGCCTGACGGCAGCCTGGTATCCCATGATGTAAGTTGCCCGCCCCTTTTCCAAGACAGACAGCAGAAGTGTGTGTGTGTGTGTGAGTGTGTGTGTGTGAGAGAGAGTTCCGTTCCGTCGTGCGCCATGACTAACCCGACCCCCATGCGGGCGCGCGCGCACAGGTGGCCGTGGCGCGTGCAGACCACGTCCCGGGCCACGGGCTCGGCCTTCTCCATCGGCTTCGTCAACAGCTACGGGCAGATCGGCGGGGCCGTCGGGCCCCAGATCTTCCGCGAGGTCTTCGCGCCGCGCTACACGGTCCCCTTCACCGTCGCCATGTGCCTGGTCGCGGCCTGCCTGGCGCTCACGGCCGTCACGTGGTGGCTCACCCGCGCCACCGAGCGCGACACCCGCAGGCTCAAGCTGGCCAGGAAGCGCGCCGCCGCGCGCGGCGAGACGATCCTCGACGACGTCGTCGACCACGACCTGGACCGCCGCTAGGTTGGGATGGCTGGACTGGCTGGCTGTCGTTGGGGGATTACTTACTTAGGAGGTAGTTAGCAACTCGCAGGCCAGTGAGCCCCTGAAAGTCTAAAACTTGACTTTATGATGCCCCAACAGAAATGAGCCTCGACAACGGTGACACTTATGATCGTTAACGACTGATCACAGGACACACTGTGAGGCACTTTCACTGGCAATCAATCCCCCAAAAGGGCGTGGCACCTGTAAAACCCCAGAGCCTACCAAGTAGCCTGCCTGTAGGTAACCGCCGAAGAGACCGGCTTCATTCCCCACGGGATACTGGACACCGAAGGCCCAGCGGTGTGACTTGGTGTTGGGATCGGGGTCGATAGGCAGACTGATATTGCACCGTGTCTCCGGCGTATTCAAGTACATAATGAGCACACGACAACAGGCTAAACGCCTCGAATGGATTCTTGTTCAGCACCACAAGTCTGTCTAGTAAACTCCTGCACGCCCCGTAACATGAGATGCTCTTATATGTATGCATGTGTCTAGCACTCCACCTCTCCATTGGTGACCGCCTTCTTCCCCACAGACGCATGGCAGCCATTCGTCTGGCAGCCGCCATTTATCCCGTTGACGCCGTCGGCGGTCTTGCCGGCCGCCGACTTGCCGCCCCCCGCGGACGACACCGACGCCACCTGGGGCCCGAAGCGGCAGAAGCACGAGGACGTGATCTCGACGTCGGCCTCTGCGGCGGCGAGCACGAGCTGCCTCCGGATGATGGCGGCCTCGCCCCTGCGGCTCCCGTCCCCGTCCCCGCTCAGCCGCGTCAGGCACTCGTGGTAGCCGTGCAGGGCCCAGACGTTGTTGGGGTGCTGGTGCGCGCGCCCCGGCGTGGGCGCGAGCCCGAGGTCCTCGGCGTACGCCTGCGCGGCGCGCTCCACCTGCCCGACCTCGAGCGACAGCGCCGCGTACGCGTGCCGCGCGGGCACCATCCAGCCCCACGGCTCGGCGAAGGGGATCGCGTCCTCGAGCGCCACGGCGTCGGCGAGGCGCGCGAACGCGCGCGCGTGCTCGCCCCGCCGGTACGCCAGCTCGCCGTCCAGCATCGCGTCCGCCACGGGCAGGATGTCGACCACGCGGTTGGGGAAGTCGAGGCGGCTGGGGGGCACGCGGCGCTTGGCGGCCTCGTAGGCTTGGCGCTCGCGCTCCGCGGCGTCGAGCTCGCCCGTGGCGGCGTGCGCGATGGCGCGGCCGTAGGCGCGCATCGCGTTGGTGACGCAGTACAGGTCGCCGTCGGGCAGGGGCGCGAGCTGCTTGAGGGCCTCCCACATGCCGAAGCGGATGTAGACGTGGACGCGCACGGCGCGGAAGAACTCCATCCAGTCGGCCAGGGCGGGGGTCTGGACGCGCAGGATGGCCTCGGACACGGTGGCCTCCATGCGGTCGGTGGCGCGCAGGGCGGCGCGCGACTTGCCCGCCAGCATGGCCGCGTAGATGAGCGAGTGGTAGTCGTGCAGGCGGTAGTAGCTGTAGAAGGTCAGGCCGCCGTTGCGCGCGAAGTACTTGTCGTCCGCCACCGTGGCCTTGAGGTTGTACTCGACCGCGCGCCGGTAGTCGCCCACCAGCACGTCGATGTGCGCCGGCATGTGGTACGTGTGCCCCGTGTCCGGCACCTGCTCGCGGATCATGTCCGCCGCGGGCAGGGCCGCCTCCGGCGTCGCCGACATCTCCATCAGGTGGATATACATGTGCGCCACGCCCGGGTGCCGCTCCACGCCCGGCTCCGCCAGCGCCCGCTCCAGCAGCGCCTTGACCTCGAACACGGGCGTCGACCCGATCGGCGACCCGTCCGACGTGTCGTACATGCGCCGCGGCGCCACGTTCATCAGCGCGTCCGCCGTCAGCGTCACCACGTCGAAGTCGCGGTCCCCCCGGCCGTGCGCCGCGTACACCCGCCGCATCGCGTCCGCGTACGCAACGTCGCACGCCGCCAGGTCGCGGTCCGGGTCGTTGTCCGGGTACCGGTGCGCCAGGGCCTCGATGAGGGCGCGCTCCCAGGGCGACGCGCCGCCGGCGCGCCGCAGCGCCTCCTGCGACCAGTGGTGCGTGCGCTCGATGGCGGCGCGGCGGTCGCGCTCGTCGAACAGCCGCCACGTCTTGTTGTAGTTGGGGCCGGCGCAGAAGGAGACGCCCCAGTAGGCCAGGGCGAACCCCTCGTCGTGCGCGATCGCCTGCTGGTAGCACAGGATGGCCTCGTCGTGGTTGAAGCAGTACGTCCACACGAGCGCGCGGTCGAACCAGCGCTGCGCCTCGGCGCTCGACGTGCTGGCCGCCCGGTGGAAGCTGCCGAGGTCGTACGGGTAGGCCTCGCTCGACGCGAGCTGCGCCGTGGCCGTCGGGGCGTCGGCGGTGGCCATGTTCTGTTCCACACGCCGGCTATAACAAGGTAGGTAATACGGCAAGGTACTTGGGGAGGCCAGGCAGGTAGGTAAAATCCGGGAATCCGGGGCTGAAGCGAAGCGAGCGGGAGCTATGCTGTGTAATGGCAGGCGTGGGCACTGGGACCGGGTTTCTCTCTCGCTCGCTCGCTCTCTGCAGCTTTAGCCTTTAGGCAAGGTACTAAGCTCCTAAGTATCCGGTATATGGGTATTTGCGCCCTCGTCCGGTTGCAGATTATTTGCCATCGGAACCTACCGAGATCAGCTACCGAGATCAGATCAGTTGCACGCCATTGTGTTGAGTTCCAGTCTCGGAGGGTTTGGTCGCGACCGGAGGAAAGGAGGGTTGAGTTGAGGCAAATTGCACGTTGTACTTACGGGCTATCGGGGCTATCTGTCTACCAAGTAATACTCCGACGCTAGCAGATCAGGGGGATCAGCGACCCCGCATGGCCCGCTTCGCAGCGGATCCGTCTCCGGGGCCCGGGGTCGGGACCGGCCCGGCCCCACAGTAAGATTTACCCCGAACCTACCCCAAGTTGAGCTGGTGTTCACTTAGGTCACGTATGGGCCGGTTGTGGAACATTTGGTTGCATCGAGTATTCTCAGCGTGCTCGAATCAAATTCCATTGAAGGGCTCGCCTTGTAGCTATCCTGGGAGAAGCCCCTTATGGAAGATCACCAAGAAGAACCACATGTAATGGCAAGTTTTGAAGTTGTGTTCAAAGTCGTGATTCCGCATATTTCGTCCAGTGATGACAGTCACGTGTAACAGTGTACCGCATCGTCATGCATGCTGGTGAGGCCGCACATCCCTAGCCATGGCCAGCCACTACAATCTGCATCTAAGCTGCCCCTCTCACGCGAGATGAGCTAGCCGTCTGGCATTTGCTCGCAGATCCGCCGTGTGCTCGGCGTCGTGGTCCGTCACATCGTCGAGGACGACCTCGTTCTTCTGCCGGGCCACCCGCCGGGCCAGCTTGTGCCGGCGCGTGTCGCTCTCCGTCTGGTGCGTCACCCACCACGCCACGAGGTTGGTGACGCCCGAGAGCGCGACCAGCCCCATCGAGAGCGCGAACGGCAGCTGGTACCGCGGCGCGTACCGGTCCAGGAACATCTGCGGCCCGACCGCGTCGCCGACCTGGCCGTAGCTGTTGACGAAGGCGACGGCGAACGCGGACCCCGTCGCGCCGTTGATTGTCTGGGAACGCCAGGGCCACATGACACTTAATCGGACGCGCGCCGGTTAGCTTTGGCTTAAATTGGACAAACAGATGCACGGATCTGGACAGTGGGGAGGGGGGGGGGGGGGGGGGGGGGGGGGGGGGGGGGGGGGGAGGGCTTACGGAAACCAAGCAGTGCCAAATGCGTTGCCCACCGTCATGGCGATGTAGACACCTATGTCATTCGGGTATGCCACGAGGACCGAGTACGAAGCGATGACCACGACGTTGCAGAAGATGGGGAATACCGGGATCGGCACCCTCGCCGTGCTCGAGGCGTACCCGACGACGCAGATGACGACCATGGTCAGGGCAAACACGGGGATGTTGAGGATCTGGGCGGTAGCCACACCACTGCACGATTTTCAAACCGCCTAGTCAGTACATCCATCGCTGACAAGGACACGGGGACGGTCCGGGGAACGACGTACCTGAACCCCAGGTTCTCGATGATGGTCGGCTGGAAGAAGGTGACACCGCTCTTGCCGCACGTCATAAAGGCCCAGCTGAGTGTGAAGAGCCAGAGCCGCTTATCCCGCAGCGTGCTGAGGACCTCCCGGAACACAAAGTTCTTCTCGCCGGCGCGCGGCGAGTTGCGCGGTAGACGCGCCTGAAGGAAGGCCTTCTCCGTCGGGGACAGCCATTTGGTGTTACCGGGAACTACCAGTTCAGTCAGTCAGTCACCATTAGTCCCTCCGGTACACCGGTATACTGCGGGGGAAAGAGGTCAGAGTAGAGACGTACAGTCGGGCAGTATGAAGAATATGACAATTGCCACAGCCACGGTAAAGGCACCTTCTATGATGAACAGCCTTCATCAGCGTTTCATGTTAGTGTTCTGGACCGCGATTTGCTGTGGCCAGAGAGTACTTGCCATTGCCAGCCAGACAGGCCTCCGGCTCCAGAGGCATGATCCAAGGCGTAAGCCAGAAGACCGCCCAGTATGCCCGAGAGGTTGCCCAAAGCGTCTTGGAGATTGTTAGCTGAAGCTCGCTTTTTTATCAGGGGACGTCTGATATTCTTTACTCACAGATCCAGACCAATCGTACGGCGATCTCGTCTGGTCGATACCAGTACGTGAGTTGAAGTATGATACCGGGAAACATGCCTGCTTCGGCCTAGAAGACCTTGTCAGGTACTACTATTCTGCTGGGAGCTTGACGCAACCAAAGACTGGGCTGGTGCCGACTTACCAGTCCAAGGAAAAATCGAACCGCGTACAGGCCGGCCAGATTGGATACGGCTGCGGTAGCGGCAGTAGTTATGCCCCTTTCCCGAAGGCGTCAGTGTTGCCGTGTGCAATGCAGCTTCAGGCCGTGGGGGGGCTCACCATGTCGCCATGATCCTGAACTGCCAGCGGGACGGCAAGGTCTTTTTCAGCAGCAAGTTGGACGGTATCTCAGCTACAATGTAGGGCACCTGTAACAACTCGATCAGCTTCAAAGCCTCCCCAAGCCGGGCATACCTTTCGGCCACGTACCGTGTACACCACCGTGATCAAGCTGTACTCATCAGAACTGATGCCGAGCTCGGTGAGGATATTGCGGCCTGTGCCCTTGTTCATGATCTTTGCATTGGAAACCTGTTCCGCTGTAAGCATTTTATTTCCAGGGCCGCCAGTCCGAGACCTCGCAGAATACAGTGTTCACTCACATTGCTCTCATCCAGCTTCTTGACCAGATACAGGAGACACAGCAGCGGGACGAGGCGCCAGTCGACCTTCCGGACGAGCTTGCGCTCCTGCTCGACCGTCAGCGCGGTGAGCGCGGCCTCCCGGACCGACGCCTCCTCCGTCAGCAGCTCGGCGTCGTCGATGGCCGTCTTCCTCTCGGAGCGTTTCGCCGTCCGGAAGTTGGTCGCGGCCTCCTGCGAGGACTCGCCCTCGGGCACGACGTCCGCGGCCGAGACCATGTCTGAGCTGTCCGAGTTGCCCAGAGTCATGGTGAGGGACGGAAGCAAGCAAACCTCTCGGTTGCCCTTAGCAGCTGTCACTGGGTAGGTATCTACCTGTTGTTATGGCGGTGACAAGGGAATTTGGCTGCATTGAGAGAAGGCATAGGGATCTCGGGTGACCACGGAGTCCCTGATATCAAGGCTTGCCATAGTAATAAAGCTCGATGCGCCACCCCCCCTGTCAGAAGAGTCTGTATACCAGGGCAACGGTTACGATGTTCGCCAAGACTCTAGCCAAGACTCTGACCAGCGCGCGATGGAAGGGTATGATCACGCACTCGTGTGTAACCTTGTCTTTAACCAACCCCCCGCAACTACATCAGTCAAACATTCATTGGCCCGGACACAACAAGCAACCCTCCGACAAGACCTTATCAACGGAGACCAAAGTCTCCATCGTGAAATCGCTGGGCCGAACCACTTGAGAATGCCTGTTCCGAGGCTAAGAGCGCAGGCGGCAGGCCCGTGTCCCAACAGATGGAACCGCCACCGCTTTTGCGTGCTTGATGGCGTGATCGAACACACAGTGCACTAGCCTCTAGTAGGTCACCCGACTGCGGCCACATCCGGGACACCGAAGCCCAGAGGGGACCGGAGCTAAGCAGCTGCAAAACCCCTGCATGGAAATGTACCGCCGCCGGAGGGATCGCCGTCGGCCGGCCCAGAACCCCGGGCGTCCACGGGCGTCCGTCCCAGAGCCCGAAGGGGGCAGGCCAGATAAGTATAACAGGCCTGCATCCATCCTCTCCAACCACCTGGCCGGCTGGTGGAGATCAACCTGTACTGTCCCCGGACGACATCCATCCCCTGAATACTTACCAGAATTGCGTGCTCACTGACGGCCATGGCCACCACCACCACCACCACCACCACCAGCGCCACCACGGGGTCGGAGACAGAGCCGGTCACCTGGGTGACGCCGGCGGCGCGCCCGCCGCCGGGCCAGCCCGACATCAGCTACGCGCCGGACCACGCCAAGTGGCAGGCGCGCACGGCGCGGCGGCTCGCGGCCGAGGGGGACAAGCTGCCGTCCCGTCTCCCGTCGGGCTTCCCGGAGCAGATGGCGGGCCCGATGGTCTGGGAGGGCGCGACGCTGGCCGAGACGTACGACTGGACGTACGTGCTGAGCGCCGACCAGCTGAGGGAGATTGACGAGGCCGTGGTGCATTTCAAGTGTAAGTGAAGTGTGAGGAGGGAGGGAGGAAACACACGGATGCGTGCGCGCGCTGCCTCCCTATTTTTTTCTTTTTTTTTTCTCTTCGGAACTATAAAGTTGTACTCGCTGAAGCTGCGGGCCGACTTGACTTGACTAAACTGACTTACCACCGTTTTACCGCACAACAGCCCTGGGCCTCCCCTTCGCGCACATCCAGCCATCCACCTTCCCGCTCCCCACCCTGCGCGCCGAGCTGCGGCGGCTCTCGCGCGAGCTGCACAGCGGGCACGGCTTCTTCGTGCTGCGGGGCGTGGACGTGTCGGCGCACAGCCGCGAGGACAACATCGTCATCTACCTCGGGCTCGCGGCGCACATCGCCCCGCAGCGCGGGCGCCAGGACCACAAGCACGGCGGCAAGCCCGCCGACGTCGTCCTCACGCACATCAAGGACCTGAGCCACGGCTCGGATGAGGAGGTTAAGGGGACCATCGGTAGTCCCGCGTACACGACGGACAAGCAGGTCTTTCATACGGACTCCGGCGATATCGTGAGCCTGTTCGCGCTCGAGACGGCCGCGAGCGGCGGCGCGAGCAAGCTGGCGAGCACGTGGCGCGTGTATAATGAGATCGCGCGGACGAGGCCGGATCTCATCCATACGCTGACGCAGGAGTGGGACTACGAAGTGTACGTTTGCCTTGAGACCCGGAGGCTTCTTTTTTTTTTTTTTCTGCTCTGGTCCACCGAGGGTTCCATTACCCAACTCCTCGGCCGCCCTCCTCCTCCCATGATCGCACCCAAAGACGCGTCCCCATGCTAATCCCAAGTCCTTGTTTCCGGCGTATGTAGGTTCGAGAAGGCCGAGAAGCAGTGGACGCCGCGGCCGCTGATGTACCTCCTGCCCCCGGACGAGGCGAGGCAGGTGCCGTCGCGGATCGCGCTGCAGTACGGGCGGCGGTACTTCGTGGGGTTCGGGGCGCTGCCGCGCAGCGAGGCCATCCCGCCCATCACGGAGGCGCAGGCCGAGGCGCTCGACGCGCTGCACTTCACCGGCGACCGCTTCTGCGTCAACACCGAGTTCCGCAAGGGCGACATGCAGTTCGTCAACAACCTCGGCCTGTTCCACGCCCGGGACGGGTTCGTGAATCAGGGGGAGAAGCAGTAAGTTCTTTCTAGTTTTCTCTTTTTTTTTTTGGCCTACCTGGTCTGGTTTTACTTCAGTAGCTCTAGCTACGGGCTCTACTTCTACTGCCACGAGACAGGCTCGAGCAGGCACTGACATGACTGACACGACACAGGCGCCACCTCCTCCGCCTCTGGCTGCGAGACCCGGAGAACGCGTGGCATACGCCCGACTACCTGGCGCCGCGGTGGGCTCAGATCTACGAAGGGATCACGCCCGAAGCCGAAGTCTTCCCTCTGGAGCCGTTCGTTCGCAGCGCTGGAAACAAGGGCCGCTGAGTGGGTATAGCTTTGGTCAGGAGACAGATAGACGATACTTGAATACATATACCCAGTTCCTAGGTCAAATGTATACACTCGTGATGGAGAATGCGTAAAAGCAACTCGAGGCTGTTGGGGGGTGTAACTGAGTCAGGATAAGCTGTCTTCTATACATGCCACCGCTCGTAAAATCTACGGCGGTTTTTAGGGTGGTCCATAGCCTTGAGCGATTCATATTTTTCGAGTTCGTGTCCATCCTAGTTGTGCAAGTAGACGTACGGTGCTTCATCAGACGGTGTTGGCCTGGTGGCTTTGACCTACAGTGGGAGAAAATTAAAAAACGATGATTCGGCCACCAAAATCCCCGCAAAGAATCATCGTTATTTCTTTCAACCCACTGTATCAAGCTGTCACGGGAGATCGAGGCTTTTCCACATAGACATACCTAAATTATCTAGTCATCCGGTGCCGACCAAGGCCCTTTCCCAACGTTTCGGACCCTTAATATTCGCGGTCAAGGTCTGGACATTCGTATGACTTCTTCGCTGCAAGTCTCCTTACAAGTCAACTTACTTATCTGCACAGCAGAAGTTCTGTCACAGGCAAAAAATTTCCGTTCTATTCGTTGGTGCCACACGAGGGCCCCTTTGTCCAGGAAACCAGTTTCTAGCCGTCAACAAAACCAGACACCTAGAGTGTCATAACGCCATTGCCAGTCTATCAAGTCAAGTCTTGGAAGGCATGTCACGGACGGACGACGTGAAAGCCGGCGATGCCGTCGTTGGCGAGCTGCGCCACCAGCCCGTACTCCCAGTCGAGGTAGCCCTGCATGGCCTCGCGCGCGTTCTCCGTCCCCTCGTACGGCCGCTTGTACACGTCCCGGGGCTCCGACAGCCAGCGGCACGACGCCTCGAACTCGAGGTCCCTCCCGGCCGCCCGCCAGGCCTGCGTGCCCCCGCTCAGGCGCAGTACCCGGCGGCGTGGGGACGAGGACCCGCCGACGGCCTCGCGCGCGTACGCCAGATTGCCGGCCGCGACGCGCCCGTCGGGCGACGTGAGCACGATGGGCCCGCCGCTGCTGCAGTGGTGGTCGCTGCTGGTGAGAGAGTGCAGGTCGCGCGCGAGCTCGGGGCCCGACGCGAACCAGGCCCCGGGAATGTGGCCCCGGCGGTAGGCCGGGCTGCGCGCGAGGTCCACGACCGTCCCGGCGTTGGGGAGTAGCGCGGCGAGGGCTTCGACGCTGATGACTTCGTTCTTCTCGTCGTCGTTCTCGTCGTCGTCGTCTTTAGAAGGTGATGGCGGTCGACACGCCGCGGCCGCCGACTGCTCCTCGAGCTGGGAGAGGAGGTCCTCCGGCAGCTCCAGCTCGGCGCCCGGCTCGAGGACGTGCACGTCCCACCCGAGCTGCAGCAGCCAGCTGGCCGCCATGGGGGCGCGCACGCCGTCCCCCGGCGCGTCGTACAGCACGACGCGCGCGCCCCGCACCCCGACCCACTCGTCCGTCGCCTGCACCAGCTGCCCACCGGGCGCGGAACGGAACCCGCGCGGGTGGTCGTGGTCGTACTCGTCCGGGTCCCGCACGTCCAGGAGGTACAGCGTGCGGGACCCGGACCGGGCCTCCTCGGCGAAGCGCCGCAGCGTCGCGCCGTCGACGACGGAGACGCCGACGCGGTCGAGGGCCCAGGCGCGGGCGTGCGCGCGCGCCCGCCGCAGGGCGGGCTCCGAGGGCGGGGGCGCGCGGCGCGTGGCGCCGACGTCCAGCGGGGGCAGGCCGCCGTCGAGCGTCCAGCCGATGGTGCCGTTGCGCAGGGCGACGACGCGGTTGGGCACGCCGGCGTTGACGAGGCTCTGCGCGCCGACGATGCTGCGCGTGCGGCCCGCGCAGTGCACGATGACGGTGGTGGACGGGTCGGGCGCGGCCTCGAACACGCGGTACAGCAGCTCGCCGCCCGGGCAGGACTGGCCCTGGGGCACGCTCATGGTGTGGTACTCCCCGTAGCGGCGCGCGTCTAGGACGACCACGTTTTTGTTCTTCTTGTCGTCGTTGTTGTCCTCCTTGTCGTCGCTGCTGTCTCCGCCATTACCGGTACCGCCTACGCTCCCGCCGCTCGCCTCCTTCAGGACGCGGCTGACCTCGGGCGCGGGCAGCGACGGCGTGTGCCGGATGGCCTCGACCAGCTCGCCGAAGGCCTTGGACGGTGCGTTGACGTCGCGGAAGAGCTCGCCGACGGCGGCGTAGCCGGACAGGCCGCCGTCCAGCACGCGCACGTCCGCGTAGCCGCCCATGGCGACGATGCGCGCCGCCGCGCGCGCCGCGTAGCCCTCGCCGTCGTCGTAGACGACCACGGGGGCGGGCGAGAGCCGCGGCACCAGGGCCGGAAGTTTTGTCTCGACCTCGGACACGGGCACCGTCAGCGCGAAGAACGGGTGCGCCTCGGCGTAGGGCCCCTCCTCCCGCACGTCGAGCAGGGCGATCTCACGCCGCTCGACCCAGTGGCGGCGCAGCTCCTGCGGGCTGATGGTCTTGATCTCCATTGCTGTGCTGACGCGAGGAAGTCGGGTAGGCTATAGTCGACCCAATGGTATAGGGTCTAGGGTCCTCGGAGAGGGTCCGAAGGGTCGCGTCCAAGCAGGAAGATAAGTATTGGCTGGCCGGCCGCCGACGTCTGTGTAAGTGACGAGTCCGGTATAAGTCATCGCGAGCCTGCAGTGCCAAGGCCCGGTTTCTGCAAGGCCCCGCTAAGTGCCTAGCGACCTGTCCGAATGTCGCCATCGTGCTCCGATATGGTGCATGTCCGTCGTCGGTACATACTACTCTCCTCAAACGACTCTCGCCTCCCTTCTCCGCCTTGTTTCCGGGCCTGCCTAGGGGTCGGGTCGCTCGCGCGCTCTCAACACCCTCTTCCACACAGCGTTGAGAGAGGAGGAGGAGCACTACTTTGCTCCACCGCCATGTTTCCCCTCATCGTACGCTCCGGGACTAAGGGAAATTGTCCGCAGAGCACAGGTCCCGGTACGGTACGATACGGTTACGGCACGGCGCGGCACCGGGCAAGCGGTACAGTGAATGAACTAAGCAGCTAGGTAGTGAGCCATGAGTCCGCCGCGGCAGAGCAGACAATCATGTGAGGCGTGTCGTGAGTAGTCCTCCTTCTCCTCCTCCTCTTCCCCTCCTCCTCCCTTCCCGTCGAACTGTCGAACATGCTAGGTATGCTGCGGCTGTATGGATCGCCGCTGACGTTGGCCGGTCCCGGTGACCGTCGCTACAGGCACGAGGAAGCTCAAGTGCTCTAGTGAGAAGACGGGCTGCTCGCGATGCCAGTCCCTGGGCCTGGCCTGCGAATTCCGGGAGAAGGCCATGCCCGGCAGGCGGCCCAAGAGGCCACATCCCGATGGCTGGCGACAGCAACAGCAGCAGTCGCCGCCGCAGCAGCAGCAGCCGCCATTATCGCAGCAGCACCACCAGAAGCAGGACGACGACCAGCAGAGCCAGCAGACCGGCCAGTCCATTAGTGAGGTCGGGTCGTCCCAGGAGAGGGTCGGCCAGTCCAGTTCGCAGTCCAGCCCGCCCCCGACGGAACGACGACCATCTTTGTCGAGAACTCGCCGACGGCATCGTACCGCTCCCCCCGTCAGCCTGCACTCGCTGACCCGGGGCTCTCCTCTGCCCCCGCCACTCACGATGCTGTCGGCGCCGGCGGGCGGCCAGCAGCAGCAGCATGCAGCTCAGCTCCGGCAGCTCCGCCCTGTTCGCCTTTGACTTCAACACCCAGGACCAGCTGGACTCGCTGCCGCTGGACTTCTTCGGGCCGTTGTCTCAACGGCGGCGTCCACGGCAGCAGCGACGACGCAGCAGCAGCGCTCGTGCCGGCGACGACGCCGACGACGGCGACCGCGGGCGCGGGCGCGGAACCGCAACCGCAGCAGCCGCCGCTGCCGACGCTGACGTGCAGCTGCGCCAAGGAGGTGTTCGAGATGGGGCGGTCGCTGAAGCGCGGGCCCGTGTCGCACAACTTCCTGCGCATCCTGCGCGTGGGCGTGTACCTGATCCAGCAGCTGCTGACGTGCCCGGCGTGCTACGACCTGACCAAGCCGCCGCGCGTGACGCTGCCCAACGTGCTGCTGCTCGGCCGGCTCGCGCTCGAGATCACGAGCGGCTACCGCCGCTACCTCGAGTGGCTGCGGGCGACGTGCAGCGCGCTCGCCGAGCGCGGCGAGACCGGCACCGTCTTCCTCATGCCCGACAGGCTCGAGCAGGCCGGGCCCGGGACCTTGGACCTCTGCATCGGCGGCGAGCGGCTGTACGACCTGATCGCGCACGGCCTGCAGCGCGACGCCGAGCGCCTGTCGGCGCTGGGGGGGCAGTTCGCGGCGCGCCAGCGCAACCGCCACCTCATCGGCCACGAGACCTGCCCGGACCCCGAGGGCCGCTGCTGGAAGGAGGGCTACGGCGCCGCCGACCCGGACCCCTCGGACGTCTGCCCCCGCAGCGCCGCCGCCGAGACGCTGACGCCCTGCTACCGCATCGTCGGGGAGGTGCGGGCCAAGTTCAAGGAGCTCGAGGAGGTGCTGTCGTGATGTGATGTGCGGCAGGTACTATTCTATTACAACGACAACAACTACTACCCTACCTACCAGGTTTGTCTGGCAAGCTCTGAGCTGTGGGTTTGGTCACTACCTCCTGAGTTAGGTGGTCAATGGTCTGTCTGTTCGACGGCCGTAGAGGACAGATTGCAGTTTCCTCGTACTGCGGTGGGTGGTGATGGGTCGACTTGAATGAATCATTGGGCTATTTTCACGAGCGAGCGGGGGCTTGGACACGATAATGTAAGATTGCCATCGTATTCTCGTCATGTTTGTGTGTTCCTGGTGTATTACTGGTTAATAGGCAGGCACAGCGTGGAGCATTCACTCATTATTGGACTACGGAAGCGCACGATCGGAATTAGAGTGAGAGTCTCACTACGGCGTTATAACTGCTAGGTACGAACATACACCAGGCATATGAACGTAGAAATAGCGTACTGGTACGCACTGTGACAACTTCACATCCTGCCTCCAGTCCGCATCCTGCTGTAGTCTGTCCCAAGGTCTGTCCCAAGGTCTGTCCCAAGGTCTGTCCCAAGTCGCGGGCATGAACCGCGATATCTGGTATCTGAGATCCACGGCCCGCCGCCGTCGTGACGCTCAGGTACGTGACTTACCTTTTGCGGCCCCGGTCCTCTTGGATATCACGATCACCTGCGGAACACCGCCGCGCTTCTACTTGAGCCTAATGGCCGTCATCTGGCGCTCATGAGGCTGCCACCTCGACTGAGACTGCCGTGACGTCCAGGAAAATGGAGGTGGCCATGGTGTCATGCCAATGGTCAGATCACGCAGTGACGAGCACGCCGCAAATTCATATCTTGTCCCAAAGCTGTAACATCTGTTCATGATATTTCCTCCATGTAATCGTGATTACGTCCTTATCTACCTACATTAGAGTAGTGGCCGACCAAAATTCTCATCATGTTCTATTTTATTTTCCTCCCAGTCTCTCTCCACCATCAGTGTGCCAAAGACAATGCGATGGCCTCATCAGTGCAGGTTTTCGTTGTACATTGTATAAAATCATCAGAGCAATAGCAAGCCAGGTCGAATGTCGGATGCATTATGTCATCCGCGGCATGGCGACTGGACGACGTAAAGACTCAGCCCCAGAAGAGACCGAAGCCTGCGCGCTTTGAAGCCGCCTTCTGGCTTGCCATGACCTCCGCGCGCTTCATGATAGGATCAGGGACCTGCGATCGACAGACGGCTTGCGTGCAGGTGTTGTCCGACCAACCGAGAGTCATGTCGTCAGCCCACCACGGTTTTTCCTGGCCATCCACCTTGGACGTGATGAGGATCGAGCTCAGTGCGTGGAAACCCGTAACGTGGACGGGTGTCAGTCTGCAGTTTGCCATGGCGCTGCAGCCAGAGACATTGACAATCTGCGAGGTCGCCTCAATCTCCTGAGCGGCGGTGTGGTCGTATCTCATTCCCGAGAAAGTGAACTGGCAGTGGGAATCTTTGGAGTCGCACCCAAGACTGACCCCATAAAAGTTGAAGGAGAAGCATGGAGCCGAAGTCTGAGGACCCAGACTGATCTTCGCGGCATCTCGCGGCACATCCGGCACCGACACGTTTGTGATGGATTCCGGCGTGAACTGAAGCATCAGATGACCGGAGGAAGGGACGTATGGATCCGGAGGCGGCGGCAAGACGTTGAAGCCCTCGGAGAAGTAGAATCGATGGTAAGGGCTGAGCATTGGCATTGGCTTCACGTCCTTGGGGGCTTCACCTGTAGTCACAAGGGGCGGAAGGTCGTCAAACTGAGGAGTGTTAGCCCCATATCCAAGCACCATCAGAGGTAGCCAGGTACTGTTCAACTCACATTGAAGGTGAAATTGCCCTTGTCGGCTGCGCTTCCGCAAGCAAGTGTCGGTACTGGCCCTTGCTCGCTAGAGGTGGTGACCTGGGCCGAGCCTGGTTGCCGCACGATCACCGTTGACAAGGTCGACGCTGCGAGTACTGAAGTCCGCGGCGCCGCGCCAAATACTGTTGTCCGAAGCTTTGAGCTGGCTGTGGCAGGGGATCGCGCACCGACAGCCCCGACAGCCGCAGATACAAACACAAAAGGACCAACACTCGAAGAGGCACCCAATGCACTCGTGACATTGGCCAAGCCTTGGCCGGTCGGTGTGCTGGCATTAGGCGATTGTGTTGTTGCGACCTGAGCGCACCAGGAGAAGGTCAATGACTCTATTTCCATCGTGGTCATAGACAGGCAACCCACCGGTGTGGCAGGGCCACTGTCTGGAATATTCTGCAAGACCGACGACATGCCTACAGGCGAGTTGGCGGCTGAGATGGGCAGAGGCAGTCCAGGACTGCTGACAGGAGACGACATCGATGGCGCCGCTGTCATGTTTGGTGCTTGTTGGGATGGAGAGCTGGAAGTCGATATGGGCAGAGGCATTGCTGAGCCACTGACTGGAGCCGATGTCGGCATGGGCGTAGTCGCATTTGGTGCTTGCTGCGATGGTGCCGAGAACGGCGAGACCGGCGGCGGGAAACTGGGCATTAGAGGAATTGATATCGAAGGCGGAGCTCCCGTCGACATCATGTTTGGAGCAGTACCACTGACAGCAGACTCATCGGTGCAAGTAGAGCTCGTACTTGAGCCTGCCGATGCAAAGGGCAATGCCGATGCGTTGGAAGAAGCAGTCGGTGCCCCTAATGACATCGGGCCCTGCGCGGTAGCACCGAAGGCAGATGCCGATGCGATGGAAGAAGCTGTCGGCACTCCCAATGATAGCGGGCCTTGCACGGTGGTACCAAAGACAGATGCTGATGCCGATGCATTGGCAGAAACAGTTGGTGCCCCCAATGATAGCGGACCTTGCGCGGTGGCACTAGAGACAGAGGCCGGTGCTTGTGAAGAAGCTGTCGGGAGCCCTGATGCCGGGCCGTTGGCCGCTGATGCGCCGGCTGTAGATTCATCAGTGCAGGATGAAGTCTGACCTGAACCTGGCGACGTGGCCGGCGGAGCTGACGCATTGAACGAGGCTGTTGGGGCTCCCAGTGATAGCGGCCCTTGCGCAGTAGCAGGTCCTTGCGCGGTAGCACCAAAAGCAGATGTTGATGCGTTGGGGAAAGCAGTAGGTGACCCTAATGACAGCGGACCTTGCGCGGTAGCACCAGAGACAGAGGCCGGTGCTTGTGAAGGAGCTGTCGGGAGCCCTGATGCCGGGCCGTTGGCCGCTGATGCACCGGCTGAAGATTCATCAGTGCAAGACGTGCTTGCACCTGAGCCCGGTGCCGTGGCAGGCAACGCCGATGGGTTTGAAGAAGCAGTCGGCACTGTGGTGCACATCCCACCACTACAAGACACAGCTGCTGGGCCATTGAGCACACTGGTGCTCAGGGTGGTTGATAGTGGCGATCCGGCGGCTGGTGGAATGAAACCATTCGAAGTGGTGAATGGAGGCCCGCTGTTTGGAGCCGATGGCAAAGAGCCCGGGGCTGACATTGAGGCAGCTCCCGGCAAAATGCCACTCATGGCAGCGGAGGTCTCTGAGCATGATGTCGAGGTCTCCGTCAGCGGCGGGAAAGTTTCTACCAAGTCAAATGTCAGTACGGCAGTTCAGTCGCATTGGCAATATGACGCCATTGCATGAAAGGCAGTAGAGCACTTACTGATTGGGGTCCATGACTTGCCGGGAAGAGTGATGGTGTCCGAGCCAACGGCTGGGAGAGTAGAGAATCCGGTGATGGACTCCCAAGGCGATGGCGGGGGAGCAATGTCGGATGAAATGCCCGAGCCAGCAATGCCTGGTGAAGGACCAGACCCAGCAATGCCTGACGAGGGAGCTGACCCAGCAATGCCCGAGGAAGGGCCTGGCCCAGCACCGTTGCCGGATTCCGTTGTCAGAGGACCCATCATGTCGGTGGAGGTTGCAGCAGGTGGAGGGGCTCCATAGCCGCCAGCTGGAGGCGAGACTGTTGGTGTCAGCAGCCCTGAGGTGCCTAGGCCGCCTCCAGGAGTCAGGCCGGCTGATTCCGGGATGGACCCGATAATGGGTGGGAATACCGAGGGACTACTTCCTGGTCCCTGGGGCCCTGTTGTGGTTTCGCCTCCAGCAGAGGGACCAGCGGACGGAGGGAAAGACAACAGGGGTGTCTCGGATGGGCTGCCCTGTCCCATGGAACCACCACTGGGCCCAGTACCCTCCGATGGGCTTCCTGGGGCAGTGAAGGATGCTGTTATGACCGTGGGGCCTCCCTGGTTTCCACCACTGCCAGAACCAGGCGATTCAGATGGTCCTTCCGGGCCAAGCGTGGTGACTGTCGGCGGAGGCTGTCCGTACCCTCCAGTAGGAGTGATATCAGTGCCGGGAATTGTGACGAGCGAGATGGACTGCATTGTGGGTGCGGTGGGAACACCGGGCACTTCTGATGAAGTTTGCTGGCCCCCAGGGCCCGCGGGAGTTTCAGGGCCGCCAAAGGTATTCGGACCTTCGCCTGGAGTCGTCAAGGTCTGGCCTGAGCCACCACCCGGTGCTGAAGGAGGCATGACACTGAGCGACTGAGAGCCAGGCTGACCGCTGAGCCCACCCGGCCCTGCTGGACCATAGGGAGTCCCAGGAGGAGAGACCGTGACGACAGTGACGGGGAAGGTCTGCTCACCAGAGCCCTGGTTGCCCCCCGAGCCAGCAGGGCTCGATGATTCCGCAGGGGCAGTGATCGTGATGGTGGCAGGAGACTGTGGTCCGCCAAAGGTCTCGCTGCCGGGGGATTCCGTGATGGTGGCTGGAGACTGTGGCCCGCCAAAGGTCTCGCTGCCGGGTGATTCTGTGATGGTAGCAGGAGACTGTGGCCCGCCAAAGGTCTGGCTGCCGGGAGCGTTCGGAATGGACAAGGTGATGACAGATGGTAAAACACTCAAACCGCTCTGACCATTGCCGCCCGACGGCCCAGTGGGCGCAGTGACTGTGGCCGTTGGGGAGTATGGTTGCGGCCCATAAACCCCAGGGCCGCTAGGAGATTCTTCAATTGACACCGTGATGACGGATGGAGAGCCGCTCTGGCCACCACCCTGTCCAGGGCCACTCGACGTCTCAGAGGATCCCGTGATGGTGATCGTTGGAAGCGTGGGCTGTGGGACGGAGCCTTCTGGACCATTGGTGATTTCAGGGATGGATAGAGTGATGACAGACGGGAAAACACTCTGTTCTCCGGGGGCTTGGCTGCCTCCCTGGTTGCTGCCACTCGACGACTCAACGGGGCCGGTGATGGTAATGGTCGGAAGAGTTGGCTGTGGAACAGAGCCTTCAGGACCGTTGGTGATCTCGGGGATGGTTTGAGTGATGACAGTTGGGAGACTCTGTCCATTTGAACCACCGGGGACTTGGCTGCCCCCTTGGTTGCCACCAGTTGTCGACTCGGAAGGGGCAGTGACGGTGATTATGAGAGGAGTTGATTGGGGTCCGTAGCCTTCGGGACTGTTCGTGATTTCTGGGATAGACAGTGTAATCACTGATGGGACAACTGTCTGCTCACTGGGAGCTCCAGACAGTTGGCTGCCTCCCTGGTTGCCACCATTGGTTGACTCGGATGGGGCGGTGACAGTAATGGTCGGAACAATCGATTGTGGGCCCGGCCCTTCTGAACCAGTGGAAAACTCTGGCATTGTGATCGTGATGGCAGATTCGGGACCGTTCTGACCTGGAGTTTGACTGCCTCCTTGACCACCTCCATTTGTTGACTCAGGGGGGGATGTGACTGTGACAGTCGGAAGCTCGGGCGTTGAGCCACCCTCGCCTGGTGTTTCGCTCGGTGACTCGGGAATGGAAAGCGTGATGACAGATTCGGGACCATTCTGACCTGGAGTTTGACTACCTCCTTGACCTCCGCCACCTGTCGACTCCGGGATGGGTGTGAGAGTGAGAGTCGGCAGCGCTGGCGAAGAGCCACCCGGGCCTGGTGGCCCGTATGGCGATTCCCATGGTATGGAGACCGTGATGACACTTGGAGCAATGCTCTCTTCGCCAGGGACTGGACTTCCTGACGAGCCACCGGGACTTGGCGAAGCACCAGGAACAGTGATGGTGAACGTCGGCTGGGGTGGATAGGACTCGATAGTGGGAACTTCAGGAGCAGTCTCCGTTTCCGACGGCGAAGAAGAAATGCCAAAGGGGCCAGGCGGCACAGGCGAGACCGGAAAGGTGGTAGTTTCAGTGATGCCTCCGGGGCCATTAGGACCATAGCCGCCGCTTAGAGGGGTCTCAGTGACTGTGACGAACGGACCAGCAGTCTGACTGCCCTGACCGGCCGACCATGCACTGGTGGCACCGCCTTGGCCACCGGCCCCGGGTTGGGTGATGGTCCAAACCTCAGTGTCGGATTGTTCGGGTGAGTTGGGAGCATTGGAGGTGACAACGACATAGGTGATGCTGTATGAGCTCGTCGAGCCAGAAACCGATGGCTCGGTCAGGGTGAGGAAACCAGTAGACCAGGGCACACAGTCCGTCTCCGAGGAGGGGCAAGGGAGAGTCACAGTCAGTTCAGGAGACGGAGTGATGGAACCAGAGATAGGCGAAGCAGGTACTGAGCCAGGGCTGCCGCCACCAGAGCCAGGACCCTCGGAGCCGGGGGTTGCAAAAGTCGTGACAGTGGAAACAACAGTTGACATGACAGTAGTGAAGACATCAGGGGTGACAGTGACAAAGACAGTGGTGGGCTCCGGGACGGGGCAGGTCTCGCCGCCATATCCGCCGCCAGGTCCGCCCTGAACAGAATAGGAGGGCCTGGCACAGCCGACGGGTCAGCATCAAGAAGAGGTAGCTGGAGGGCTGCTCCATCAGGGACGCAGAGAGGACAACTCACGACTCGCCGCTATAGCCCTGGGCTGCCGCGAGGCCTACGGCCCCCAGCACGCCTCCGAGGGCGTTCCCACGCATCGTGGGGCGAGCGTTGCAAGACGGAACGGTGCTGCAACAGTAGGCGATGCTGGCTGGGAGCGACGAAGAACGAATGACTGTAGAGAATAGATGGAGCAGAGATAGGTAGGAGGCGGGGGAGAGAAGGGGGTGTAGGTATGTCGACTCTCGGGGCTGGAGGAGCTGGAGGAGAGAGAGAGAGGAGAGGGACAGAGAAGCGGACAAGAGGGCGAGCTGGGAGAGTGACCAAGTGGCAAAGGTTTTGAATTTTGCACGAAACTTCCGAGTGTGTGTCCATGTGTCTCTGTTTCCTCTCATATGGCAAGTACGCTTGCTGTCCCTTGCTGTCCGCGGGAAAAGGGGGAAGGTGAGGAAGGTACAGGTCGACCAGGCGGACCAAATGGTCCACCGCTCACCGCGGCGGTTTGTCATCGAGAGAGCTTCCAGGTTCTCTATGGAAGTTACGGCAGACAAGGTTGCGTTATGACACATGAGGATCCTCCTCTCATGTTCCACAGAGTGTTTGCTGGACTGTAGATGGGTTCCGACTTGGCAAATGGATTTCAGGTGTAGTACTAATTGACTTCAGGTGGATGCACCCAATGGCGAACTGCTTCTTTCCTGGACGTGAGTACCACCCCTTAAGGGAAGGGGTCGTGACTTCGTACACCTGTCTATCTTCGTATATCAATGATAGGTATGCCTGCGACAGATACTTAGCTCAGTAGTACAAGAGGAAGTGAGATGTGCAGCGCGGGTTTGCTGCATTGGGGCTTGAGACTCTTGAGAATCTCGAGGGACTCTGGACTCAGCTAGAATTCCGAACACGGCACATGTCCGTTTCGTCCTCACCATGAGACCAATCTTCGTTCATTCCAAGCTAGCCGCCGTGTACAAGACGCCTACTTTAAGCATCATAAAATTACTTGGAGGAGCACAGGGTCGTGCCAAGTGGCTCTGCTTATATGCCAGGTCAGCGCTCATAAGGAAGGATATTTGAACTGTAGGCCATCTACTTACGTTTTGACTCGCATAGTCAAATGGCCTTTTTTCCCAAAGGAGGGATTCCCCCCAAAGTCGGGGTGTCCCGATTGGTAGGGTCGAAGAGGACATATGGAAGCAACTGACAATGATATCTTACCAGTGTCCTTCAAACTGTACTGAAACATGATGCACATGATGCACAAAAATACCGGAAGAAAGTGTTACTGGTATTAGAATGCAGCGGTAGGTATCAAGCTACTTAGCCAGCCACCTCCCTTATACGGGATCATCCACATAAGGGGGAGGGGGGTCATCGGGTCCGAACTCCTGCGCCGCAGCCGGCCTCGCCGGGTCCTGCTCGCCCTGTGCCGGCGCCGGCGCCTCCACCGCCCTCGCCTTCTTCTCCAGGTCGGCGGTCCACAGCGCCGAGCCCGCGGTGGACGTCAGCAGGAAGAGGAAGGAGAATATGGGCACGAGCTCGAGCACCATGGCGACGGTGCCGAACCAGACGTAGTCCCAGTAGCGGGCGCGGATCTCCTCCCTGCGCTCCCGCTTCGTCAGGCCGCGCAGCTCGAACCAGCGGTAGTGCGCGAAGGTTCCCAAGCGCGCCCCGGTGATGATGATGAAGGCCGGCGTGCCGACGTACGGCACCAGGTTGAGCGGCAGGCAGACGGCCAGCTCGACCATCTGCACCAGGCTCCACGGCTGGTAGGCCGCCGCCGACGTCGGCTTGCCCAGCTTCTTGACCGCGTTGGGCGCGTCGGGGAACAGGATCCGGTGCGGCGCGACGAGGCTCTCGAGGCCCTCGTTGATCAGGGTGGCCTGGCAGCAGCCGCAGCGGCATCACGTCAGCAAATAGTAGTAGGTAAGGTAGGCAGATACATGGGAAACAGCTCATTGCTTCCGCGCCGCCTGCACAAACCAGGCTATGACAGGGCGAATGGTTCAAGAGCGGACTCACATCGAACACGTCGACGCGGCACTCGTCCACGAAGAAGCCCTCGAACAGGCCCTGGATGACGACGAGGCCCTCGCCGAGCACGAGGAAGACGGCGTTGAGCCAGGCGCCGGCGCCGCCGTGGAAGATGGCCAGGAAGGCGTACTGCGGCAGGAAGGCGAAGGCGAAGAGGATCAGGTAGACCAGCACCGAGATGAGCGAGAGCGGCAGCAGCCGGCCGAGGAAGAGCGGCCACAGCGCCGGCCGCCGCGCGAAGTAGGCGATGCCGCGCAGCGGGTACGCCGCCGCCACCAGCGCCCGCGCGAGGTACCGGTACGGCCGCTCGAGGAACATGGTCGGTCGGGACGGACAGGCGGAAAGGCAGCAGAAGACGATGAATGCAGACGGAGAGAGGTTTATGGTAGCCGAGTGTATACTGTAGCAAGCTCACATTTTAGGTACAGGTAGTTGTACTCCGTAGGAGTAGTTGTAGTTCGCAGGTAGGCAAGAGGTGGTGGGTGCTGATGACGCAAAGGCCCGACGTCGCGTCGCCGCGCTCCTACCTTATTAGAGTGCCGGAACCAGAGACCTTGGCTTGCAGCTGCAATCAGCTGCCAGCTCACCAGGCTATCACTGGCCAATGGCAACCCCACTCCCTCCATCAGCACTTCTTACTCCCCAAGACGGCGCGCGATCATCCGGTGCGCCTCCTCTCGACGCTTGAAATACTCCTGCTGACGCTCAAGACGGCGCGCCATCTCCTGCTCCTTCCCCTGCTCCTTCCGCTGCTCCCGCCTCCCGCTGCTCCTCCACCTGCTCCCTCTCCTCCTCCGTCTGCTCCGCGCTCTCCTCCCAGGTGGTGCCCCCTAGTCCCAGTCCCGGTCCCGGCGGCGGTGCGCGCTCGACCGACTGCGGGTTGTGGAAGACGTCCAGCGGGTCGAGGCGCCGCTTGATCCGCCTCAGCTTCTCGTAGACGCGGCGTCCGTAGTAGAGCGCGTTGACCGCGTCGCGCCCTGGGCCCAGCGTCGGGTCGACGTAGGCCGCGTACGCGCCGCAGCCGGGCATCTCGGCCGTCAGCGCCTCGCCCAGCCCGCGCAGGAAGCGCTCGCCGGCCTCCAGCGGAAACTCAGACTGTCCCTGTCCGCCGTCGCCCGAGTTGAGTGAGACGGAGCCGTAGTGCTGCGCCACCCACATGGTGTCGCGGCGGTCGTCGAACGCCGACGCCGCCGCGCGGCTGTTGTTTTGGTGGCCGATCTGGCTGTCGGTGCCGCCGTACAGGTCCACGAGCACGAAGAAGTCGATGGGCGCCCGCGCGCCCTCGTCGAACAGGTACACGAAGTAGCGCTCCAGCGCGGCGCGCGTCGCGCCGCCCGGCGGGAACGTGACGCTCTTGGCGAGGAAGGACTGCGGCGGCGGCGCGTACTACGCATCCGCATTCGCCTCCTCCTTCTCGTCCTCCTCCTCCCCCTCAGTAATGTCCTTTCCCATGGCCATCTCGAGTGCGGCGCCTTCAGCCAGCAGCTTGAGCGACGTGACCCAGTCGACCTCGTGGGACGTCAGGACGGCGTCGCAGCCGGCGGCGGGCACGTCGCTGCGCAGGCGCGGCGCCAGGGCCGCGTGGAACTCGTCGTGCGAGCCGAACCACGTGCCGCCCGCGGCCCAGGTGGCCGGGCCGAGCGACACGCCGAAGCCGAGGCGGCGGTCGACGGGCGCGGAGGCGTCGTTGACGAGGTCCTGCAGGTTCAGGAAGCTGTCGACGGCGCGCGCGACGCTCCGGGTCGCGCCGGGGATGTCGAGCTTCCAGCTGACTACCTTCTCGGGCGGGTGGGTTTGCAGGTGGAACTCGACGACGATGCCGAACGAGTCGCCGGCGCCGCGCATGGCCTGTGGTGTTGCAGCAGGTCAGTCTCATCAGTTCAAGATGTTCCTTCCCCTCTCGAAATGGATGGATGGAAATTGGTCCAGACTTACGTAGAAGAGGTCAGTGTTCTGCTTCGCGTTGGCGTGGACCAGCTTGCCGTCCGCCATGACCACATCCAGCCCCACGATCTGGTCCATGGCCAATCCCCAGCAGCGAGACGAGAAGCCATAGCCGCCATGGGTGAATTGTCCGCCGATACCCACGCCGGGGCAGGTGCCATGTGCGAGAGCACGCTTTCCAAGCCGGTAGAGGGCCAGCGCGAGGTTGCCCAGGCGGATGCCGCCGCCAACCTTTGCGATGCCGCTCTTGGTATCCAGCTCAACACTCTGGAAGTGGCGCAGGTCGATCACCATGGCGCCATCACTCCCGCCATTGCTGTGCGACGCGTACGAGTGCCCGCCGCTGCGGGCCTGCACCTTGAGGCTGTGTTGGGCAGCATAAGCCACGGCAGTGCACACCTGGTCGGCGTGGCGCGGCAGGACAACGAGGGCAGGCACGACGGGCAGGCGCTGGTTGAAGGTGCACGAGTAGCGGGCCCAGTCCTGGTCGCGAGGGGACTTGAAGGGGACCTTGGCGATGGCAAGGAGCAAGAACACGATGTTGAGGTGCTGCACCTGCTGCGCTCGGGACATGGGGGCACGGGACATGGTGGCGGTGTCCATGGTTGGTTGACGTGCGAGGTGGAACAGGTCCCAAGTGCAAAAGGTGAGGAAGGTAGGTAGGTTGGGAAAAGAATAAGTCGAAACAAGTCTTTGTGCTCCGAGGCCGTCGTGAGTGGACACAAAAGTCGATTGTGTTGCTTTGCAGATGCGGGAGTGTTAAGGGCAGGTGCTCGTCGAGGTGCCTTAAATCGTGTTCGGCAACATGCAACAGGCACCTGGCAACGGCTAGCGAACGGGCAGTCCACCTGGGATCCTATCGAGTCTGGCAGATTGATTAACCAGGGTACCTACGTGCCTTCCTGGGAATAGAGATCGATGGCTTGGTTGGCAGAGCTATCAGGCTATCAACTGAGATAGAGAGCTTGTCTTATATACGGTAGGCACCTATTCATGAATGTGTCGGTGACGCTGTACTAGATGACAGTCTATTGACCCTATCCCGGCGCACCCATTTCAGCAGGCATGACACCATACTGTGACATTGTGATTCATTCTACCAAGGTTTTGACTTGTTGCATCTCAAGGTACAGATTAAATAATGCCTGGTCGTTCTTACTGGCAGATAAGGCTACCTAGGTACACATCAAAAGGGGATATCAAGCCTGCTTTGGTACTTTCCCTCTATAACCCTTCTTTACAGGCTTTGAATCCCCTATGAAAACAAAACTGATTGCTGCTCTTGTCTTTTCATTCTTTGCTATGCCATATTAGCTCAGGGTGATGGCTCAAGTCATGGCCAACAACTGCCATTGCCTCGCGAGCTATGCGTATGCGCAGACACCAAATCGTGACCCTTCCACTCGAGCCTGCTGAAATGAGGGACAATGGACTGTCACTAGTACTAAGTGCTCTACACATTCATGTATATATGAAGCGCCCTCTATCTCTAGATCTCAGCTTGACAGGTCAATCAACCTAGCTATCAGCTTCTACTTCCACAGGGCCGATGTCCTATGCAGATGGGCCCCTGGGCCACGCTGGAATAAAGCATCTCGCTACATCTCGAGAAGTGGCAACGTGTTTATTGCACGCGGGCGCTATCTGTAGCTGGTCGTATGCTGCCGGCTGGCTCGGTGCCTACTATCAACTTGTATAACCCAGGGCTGAGGCAACAGAATTTCTAAGTATATTCTTCCCCTTGGCACAGATCTCCAACCAAAACTCCACGCTTCTTGTCAGTCCTCTGGACGTCACCGTCTGTTCCATCTTCTTGGTAGTAGCTGAAGTGGCCGGTTTCCTCCTGTCGCAGAAAATATAAGCGCTAATGATGCCACGGCTGTACTAAGCCTTGGCCTTGGCTTTTGCCGTGACACCTCCGCTCAAATCTATGTCACGCAATATCTGCATGGCTCTACCGAGGGACTCACCTCCACCAGGCACAGATATATCAAAAG
>JAJKLG010000026.1:0-21361 GCA_022539325.1 Xylariaceae sp. FL0804
TGCCGTTCGAAGACCGAAGTCGATCACTACTTCAACGACAATATGTGAAGACAAGGGGCCGGGGCAACTACTGGCATAGCCTCATTACATGAACGTCTTGGGGCAGCTTGTAGGATAACTACCGGGGAATACCGTCTCCCAGACTCATCTCCAGAGGGGCCCTCCTGTGAGTCGTCTTCATATAGCAAGACAAGAGGAAGGCTGTATCACAAAGGTGGCCTGAATAGGAGCAACGACACCCTTGAAGAAGTCCCGTCGGAATTGCTGGAATTCAAAACTCTTCGTCACATCCCGGCCTGGGAACTCACAGCGTAGGCATCGCTGGACTGCATAGCCGTACGAATACCCTGCATCGACTGTTTCGTTTCTGGTTAGGTATCCTTTTACACAATGTAGGGAGTATTTGGTGATGTGAAAATTGATGAGTTGGATGAGGGATAGTCATCTGCGTTGAGTTGGAAGTGCTGCGAAGCAAGACGGGGCGCACTTGTCCACTTACGATAAACTCTTTCCAGCTGGCGGTTCGCAACCTCATAGTCATCGATAACTGATGGTTTTGCGCCGGCTGGCTGCGGCGTGCTGCTGCTCTGGCACTGAAGACGCAGCTGCTCGAGAGTTGTATTCAGGCAAAGTTCGATCAGAAGAATTCCCAGCTCAAAGAGGGCCCTGTTGCGAATCTGACTGCCCTGGTACCGTTCCGCCGGTGTCACGTCCTTTCGAGATTCCGTTTCAGTTCCCGACGCGGCAGCTCTAAAGATGGATGTGATAGTAGGATTCTCGCTTGCCAAGGTCTGTATGGGTCCCTTGTCTTCGACGAACAGCTGCAGTTGCTCCTTCCCCGACCAATCCCCGTCGTCCATCCAGGGTGAGCCGCAGAGACATAACACTGTCATTACTCACGAGTCAGTGTGAGTTCCCAATACGTGGACAGGATGTAGGTTTGCGGAGTACTGACTTCCCCAAACAACTGCTGCAGCGAGAGAGAAGCGCTGTCTTCTAGACATGGCCAGTTTCTTCTGGTCTGCTAGTGCCGTTCCTACGGTGACCATATTCAACTGCCTCGCGTGTAAGGGTTGTGCAACTAGGCAGAATCTTCTCTCCTTATTGGTCGCACATGACAAAACACCTGTCTGGCTCGTCATGAAATTCTTCGCAAATGAGCAAAGGCACGAAATAGATGAGAGGCTCTTTGCAGCGGGGGGAAGCGGTGCTAAACCACGGGTGTCAGCTCTGCCTTGATGAATAATCCGCCATTTGATGCATATCCCATTCCAACATAGTGGAGAAAGCACAGAGAACATGTCCCGCCTACCGGGTCAGGGAGTAGCGTTCAAGGCCAGATTATGGTCACTCACATAGCAGACTTTCCTCTACTGTTACGGTTCCTACTGATTGGAAGCTTTCCGGCCTTCTCTCCACTCTTTGGAAAACCACTTCACTTTCCTAGGAGTAATAGCTGTTTGCTTTGGCTGCAAGGTCAGTGGGCTGGGTTGACTGCCAGACTCAGCACTGGGACTGTTGTTGGGATCTTCCATAGTGTCTTCAATCTTCAGGTATACTTGGCACCACTGGCACTGATGACGAGGAGACGGCAAGGCCAATTCGAATCGGGTAGGCGATGGAAACTTCTCGCTGTGCCAATATAATGCCAAGCGGCCCTCGTGCGTTCCACAGTTGCATTGCCAGGTCCTGAGCATAGTCTCGTGGATCTAAGTTTCCGGAATCAGTAATTGCAACAGTCAAGAGATCCAGAAAAAGAAAAGCCCTTTCCCTACACATACCAACTTTGCGTTGTCGCGGATGGCATCGTAGTCCTTCTGGTTGAACCGGGCCTGTATCTCTTCAACGAGGGGGTCGGACTCGTCAGAGACGATCTCGGGCTTCTCGAAGACGTTCCGCAGACAGACGTTCCAGTATTGCAGCTCATCAACGAGCTGCTGTCTCTCACGTCGTCCAAAGCTGCGGCGTATCCTGCGCCACTCCCAGTCCACACGGTCTGGAGAGCCCTTGGTCCATTTTGGCTAGGATGAGGTCAGCGATAGTAGTAGCTACAGTCACACAGAAGTGACAGTAGTAACGCCCGTGCCAGTGCCAAGTACAGCACCAACAATACCAGATCAACTCACCTTACCAGTCAGGTCAACATCCAACTTCTCAACCAACTTTGCTACAACCTCCTCCATGCGGTCGATGATGGAAAGAAACTCCGCGGCTTTCGTAGGGTGTCGCTCGTGAAGATGCTCCGATAGCTCTAGAGGAGACGGCTTCGTGAGTCCAATATTTCGGAGGGTCACGTCGAGCTGCTCTTTCTGGACAAAGACGTTCATGCGGATAGCGGTGAGGGTGGATTGGTAACGCCAGTAGTCCTTGGCCGGGTCCAGACAGCGCTTATAGTTGTCAATGGCATACAATGCTATGGGGATGCCCCCAAGCAAGAGTCCCGCTACTTCCATCGCGCGGCTATACTCGAGCTCACTCAGAGAGACACGTGTGAGATGAAGTCGGTGATCGCAAGGCTCTGGCTTGCGAGAGTCCAGAGTAAGTTGACGTTGGCATTTGCTTTCCCCGCCTGCGGCTGGGGTTTCGGCCCCCAAGTTGCCCTGCAGGTATCCGTACCCCATACGACTCGTAAACGAATAATCATACTTATGCGAACACCCTCGGTACTTATACTGCTCCCACGGGACTTACGAAAGCGTTACTATCGGGCCAATGAAGTGTCTATTTCCTGCTAGAGTGCTATCAACATGTCAGCGGCGCATAGCCTCGCGTCCCCGCATCCTCAGAACACGAGACGACTCCGGTATGTATCCATCCAGGCTTCCGCTTTACTCCTAAAGTTACGAATATCGGAGTCTTCTCTCTTCTTCGCACTTCTTCTCCCCTTTTGATGATCTTGGGTGCGCTATGTCCGATACGGCGATCCAAGAAGATACAAGTGCAGACGGCCAACTCGAGAGCTGCATTGAGCTCTACAGAGTCCTCCTACTGGCCCTTGGGAACAGCAAATGCCGCGTCGTCGTCCTAGGTCAGGTGAACGTGGAGCGAGCACTTGAGGAGTATGGTCGCCTGAAGCTGTGGAGTCGGCAGACTAAGCCGAAATATTCCGCAGACGGACGAAGCTCCAGCCTGGACTTCTTGCTCCGCCATGAACCCGAAATACATCAAGGGCTATTGGATGTGTTAAACCAGCTTGTCTATCTACTTGGTCTCGGTAAGCACTTCCTCCACATGTGTCAGAGATTCAGATAATATCCCTTTGTTATGCTCACTGAATGCCAGCAATACCCATCGCTCAGCTAGTACATGTGGACTCCGACGTTGATAGCCAGTCGGACCAAGTATCTACAAGCAGTTTCAGCTTCATCAGCGATCGTTCATCGGAAAACTCTAGGGATAGCAGCAAAGAGGCGCGTCCCAAAGCACCCAAGATCAAAGTCTTGCTGTCCCATCTGTATGAACAGATCCAATCGCTTTATCATCTCGGCAGCTTGCTCCGTCGCCCAGGCCTGTCTGGCAGGTATCCGAGGTCTTCCAAGGAATCACCGATTTCCACCACCGAGCTCTACGATCTCTCTCATATAGAAGAGAAACTCCGACAGTGGAATGCGCTAGGCGGCGCCCCCCAATCACGGGAATCTTTGGAGGAAGATGCGATCACAGAGTCTGTTATCGAAAAGCGAGCGGTGGAGCGTGACTCCGACCACTCGGCAAACGTCCTGTGCCACAGATTCGCCAAGGCTAATCTGCATAGAAGGCAACAACTCAGGTACTGGGCCGAGCACCCATATCAACTACAGACATCTCAGAACCTGGCCCACGAGCTGCCAGATAAAGGGGGTGAAGCCCAACACAGCAAACAAGCCGATGGACCTGGACTTCTCGTCGATGATGAGGGTTCAGCGGCTAAGGGATCGGTGATAAGAGATTCCAAGTCACTAACATCCAATCCGACTAATATTGAAACAAGCTCCGACCTTCGGTCCCGGACAATTTACGCCGAGTCGGTTGTAGTGGATAAAATGTCTGCTGGAGTCCCTCCAGTTCCGGTGTGCCTGGAAGCCCAATTCGAATGTCCCTACTGCCACATGAACATGGACTCTGCCACGATGAAGGATAGGATGGTTTGGAAGTAAGCCAACCCTTTGACTCGTTACTGCAACCCCCAATGCCCAAAGAAGGACCCTTTACTTAGGGGTCAGGTGACGACCTCTGGTGTTAGTGGTAGCCTGAAAAAGTCAGCTCGGGACCTACCAGCTGCTGTACATGGCTTTCAAAGAAAAAGCTGCCCGTCAGGAAGGTGGTCCTCGTCATTTCAGCCACTGACATGCTTGCCCTAGACGTCATGTCTTTCGAGATCTACGCCCTTACAGCTGCACTTTTCCTGACTGTTCGAGTGCCGATAAGCTATATGCAACCCGGTACGACTGGATGTATCACGAGATGCAGATGCATCGCCGGAACTGGAAGTGTGCCGAGTGTGACGAAGTGTTCGAGGCAAAGCAGAACATCATCGCTCACCTGCAAGAGAGACATCCCAACTCCTGGACACCGACACAACTGCTTATACTCCTCGATTTGAGCGAGCGGCCTGTGGAAGAGAGCAATATCTTTCAGTGCCCGTTGTGCCCGAATCAAATGCTCCTAAACAGACTGATGGTCCACCTGGCCGAGCATTGTACGTATTACTCAGGCTATTCACATCACCTTTAGCCGCCAAGCTGTCCTTTTGACATAGCTTGACTCTTTCTAAAAAGTCCAGAGCCCCTCCGTTATAGCACATCCAGCAGACTGAAAAGATACTAACCTCACTTGTTAAAGTGGAAGAGATTGCGTTATTTGTACTGCCTCGGGAGACTGACAGTCACGAGGGATTGGGATCAAATCAAGCCGCCAACACAGCATCTCATCAATACTCACCGCAGTCAGTTTCGGACAGGAACAGCCCAGCCATCTCAGAGGATGACACCGGGGGGAGACCAGGTTTGAGACAAGCCAGCCCCAGCAATTTGAGCCTGCAGATCCTCCACGACGAATACGTTGATCTCTCCAAAGAGCTAAGCAGCGAGGAAAAGATAACAGTCTGGTCTGATAGTGGACCGGATACGATCCCAGAAACCCGAAGACGATACAATAAGCATGGTATGGGATCGGAAACTCGAGGACGATTTACAACGCCAAACCTCAACATGTCTGCCCTGGCGGAGGCAATCCAACAGCCCATCGAAGCGGGTGGCCTTCGGCTTTATTATCATTGCTTCACCGGCGCCGAGATGACAACGTGGCTGCTTCATCATTTTGAAGATTTGGACACTCGAGAAGATGCCGTCAGCCTTGGCAGTACCTTGATGTTTAAGTTATCCGACAACGATAATCGCGAAGACATGAACATCGTACAAAAGAACCGCAACCGCGGCATATTCGTTCACGTTGAGGATCAGCATGATTTCCGCGACGGAGCCTACTTCTACCAGATTGCCCCCCCATTTCAACCCCTGTTGTTAGGGGAGACGCCAAAGCCGCGAAAGATGACCCACGAGACGAAAGTACAATTCCAGGCAATGAAGTCAATGAGTTTACGGCCATCTGTGGCCCATGCGGCGGGGAGACGACGTACACAGCTTCAGCAAACGGGTCACTAATCTCACGAGGCTGCCTTGAGTGCGGGGGGTTTTACATGATGGATCTTGGTTGGAACAATTCCCTGCCCCCGGCGAGTGCAGAGGATGATATCTATCGCAGGAAATATAAGCGCTAATGATGCCACGGCGGACAAGCCTTGGCCTTGGCTTTTTTCCTCCGTGACAATATCGGTTTCGACAATCACACCTCTCCAGTTTTACCCCATAGCTCGAATACACCGAAGGGCGACTCCGGCCCAGATTCGCGAAGCAGAATATGGAGAAGATCGAGGCCGGGGAGTACCACCTCGATGAGGAGCTGGCCCGCGCTTACGACGATCTCATATCCGAGGAGCTGGACGAGTAGGTCCAATAGTAGGTAAGCAGTCAGGTCAGCAGTGGCACGGCTAGTGCTGTAGTCCTGGGAATTGGATTCCGAACAGTTGGTAGATTGAGGCAAGAGAAAAGCAGGAGAAAAGCGTCAGTCTCTAGCATACCGAGCAGACTATGATATACGACTACCGAGACGGGGGTTGCCCCCGACAGCAGTTGCAGTGTATTCCAGACTGCGTGCGTAGCCTCTTAACCCCAGATCATGGGTCAGCTCAGTGAACTCGGTCTCAGGAAAGCACTTCACTCGAGTTCCTTGGGTAGACGAAGATAATTTTCGATTACTCTTCCTGTCCACAACAAGAACCAGTCAACCGTCCGTAAGCTTCTTCTGGTCCAGAGCCAGATTCCGCACGCGCAAGCAACCCCCGCCCCCCCCCCCCCCCCCCCCCCCCCCCCCCCCCCCCCCCCCCCCCCCCCCCCCCCCCCCCCCCCCCCCCCCCCCCCCCCCCCCCCCCCCCCCCCCCCCCCCCCCCCCCCCCCCCCCCCCCCCCCCCCCCCCCCCCCCCCCCCCCCCCCCCCCCCCCCCCCCCCCCCCCCCCCCCCCCCCCCCCCCCCCCCCCCCCCCCCCCCCCCCCCCCCCCCCCCCCCCCCCCCCCCCCCCCCCCCCCCCCCCCCCCCCCCCCCCCCCCCCCCCCCCCCCCCCCCCCCCCCCCCCCCCCCCCCCCCCCCCCCCCCCCCCCCCCCCCCCATCCCCCTTCGCCCCTGGAATCTCAGCGCCGAACATGCCGACGACCTCGAGCGCATAGTCGGCCAGTGTGAAGAGGTCGCAGGTTCGGCCTCCAGGCCCGTCGCGTCATTCATTCCCTCTCAGCTGTTATGATTGGAGACCGGCGGCGCCGTCAGCCGCGGCGGCAGCGGCCCCATAGCATGGCTTAACGCGGCCGCCAGCTGCGTTCCCGTGCGCCACGGTCTAAGCTCATCTCTAATTCATTGTAGGTTTCTAACAGATGTTGCTGAAATATCGTTGGCGAATACTTCGTCTTTACAGAAAGTACGGAACGCCCCCTATCGGTCGTCAGTATGCAGGTGAGTTGCTCTGCCAGCCGGCGCAAAGATAGTCCGTCGGCGCAACCATACCCCCTTTCCCCCTCCCCTACCTTCGCCAGCAAGCCTACCTAATTGGTCACGCGCCACGGAGCCTCAACGTTACTAAGAGTCCTTAAACACGCGCATGTTCGGGTCTGCCAGAGCGGCCCACTCTCCTGTCTGGACTAGTGGTGGTACGGGCTTCAGAACCTCCTCCATGACTGCCGGCATTGGCTTGGCCGAGATCGCGCCGGCGCTCCTTGTCTCGATGGCCTCGAGTATAACTCTGTACGGTACAGAGTAGATGTCTTGGTATTAATCTATGTCACCGCGGAGCATCCTTGTCACCAACGGAGCAATAGTCTGGCCGAATTAGCGATCATAAGTAGCGTGGCTCACGAATGCGAGACTTGCCTCATTCCACACTATATCCCGTTCTCAAGACAGCCTTAGAACCACAGAACCTTTCCGACCCTTTTATATCGCGAAGTGGTTTTCTGAGTGGTCATACCTGCCCAGTGTTGGACTACCGCCATAATAATCATGGTCGACAATCAAAAAGCAAGGGGGAGAGTATTCGTCACCGGTGCGAATGGCTACATTGGCCTCGCTGTATGCCGCGCCTTTGTCCGTGCCGGTTACCACGTTTATGGCCTTGGTGAGTAATCTGCGACCCATTGTCTCTTCTCACTCGATCTGTTCCCTTGCTGCTTGTATACTTTTGTAGATGTAGCTACTCCACCAGACGGTATATTCTATGGACACTGCTCCTGACGGGCTAGAATCGTACAACTTGGGTACTTGCCACCCATTGTTGATTCTACTATCAGAGTCGTTGTTGCCGGTACTTCTATATCTGGAGCATGTTGACCAGGACTCAGATGAGTGACCGAAGTCATGTGGTAGAATCTCGGCTGTGCTTATTGGGGGATAGGACATCTGTTATTTTAGCTCTCTCGATGGGAAAACCACTGACTCCGTGACCCACGGGTAGTTCGCCGCCCTGAGTCGTCCAGTCTGCTGGAGACCCAGGAGATAATTCCAGTCGTCGGATCCATATCAGAAGACGTCAGCTGGCTGGACAAGCTTCTGGACGACAGTCGCTCTAAGCCCTTCGATGTCATCGCTTCTTGCACCGAAGCAATGCCTTTCGATACTCACTATCAACATCTCCTCGCCATTTTCACGGCTATATCTAAGCACGCCAGGAAGGCTGGCAGCAAGCCGCTGGTTCTCATGTCCTCTGGATGCAAAGACTACGGTACGACAGGCCTCCACGGCTCCCCTGATCTAGAGCCCCACACCGAAGAAAGTCCCTTGAACCCTCCGGATCTTGTCAAGGGGCGCGCCTACAGTGTACTTGACGTCTTTGAGCACAGCGCCTTATTTGATGCCGCTGTGCTGCGTCCCACCTCCGTCTATGGCTACGGCAGTAGCTACTACGGCACCATCTTCGATTGGGTGGCCCAGCACCGAAACAAGGAGGTGCCGGTAGAGGTCCCCGGAGACTTCAACACCATCTTCCACGGGTGCCACGTGGACGACTGCGCCGAGGCATACGTGGCTTTGGCCGAGCACCCGGCTCGCAGCGAGGTTGCGGGCCAGTGCTTCAACGTCTCGGCCGGCCGCTACGAGACCCTCGCAGACTTCACGAGGGTTCTGGGTCCCGAGTACGGCATCCCCGGTGTTACACGCGCGTCCTCTCCCGGCCAGCAGTTCCCAGTGGTCCTGGCCTTCGTGCTCGAGTATAGCCAATGGGTAGACAGCTCCAAGATCCGCAAGTTGACCGGCTGGAGCGACAAGAGAATGCTGTTGACGGAGAACATCCACGCGTATCGAATCGCGTACGACGCTGCGGCGCAGGGTGGGGATGCCGGAGTCGTGAAGAAAAGAGAGATGGTGGCTCCACTCGGCTCTCCCGAAAATAAGGCTGGATGAGGAAATAGCATGAGGTATATCAGCACCGAAGGGCGGCTTCTGGTCGTGGTCGAGCGCTTCGAGGATCCGTGGAGGTCTTTTCTCTGTAATCAGCCGAAGCAACCTGTGATATCTCCAAACGCGCTCTAGTGGTGGCAGGACAAAGCTTTATCCATATCCCCATGGTATCAAGCAAGCAGAGGTACAATTGCGGCCCCGTCGCGACTTCATGCCTGTAAAGCGAGTAGATGGTAAAGAGCCCATCACGGGCTACGCTCAAGATCATGATTGCGGCCTATTGCTCGTACTTTTTCAACTTTACCCATGGAGAGGGCAGCTAGGAGGGGCTACAGTTACCATCGCCGGTTGTCGAAACGCAGACCCGGCTGTCATGCATCTCTTGACCCTGATAGTCTGACAAGGTGAAAAGAGGCGGCTTTGGTAATCCGACCATTCACATTAATGACACATAATGCCCCCTGCCGTGATCTCATACACATCGTACACAACTGTAATCCCCGCGCCACCCTCTGTTCGCTGTCGGACCCATCTCAACTTGTACTACATCCTTGGCCGTGGTAGGTGGTAAATGGTATCATCGAAAGGCTCTGTCCTGCGCCTCTAGCTCCAGTCCGGGAGCGTTCACATCTGCCGACGAGGTGAGATAAGAGCGGGGGCAGCAGGGCTTGCGTACTTTCCATGAGTCCTTCGTGATCAGACCGACGGTGGCCAAAGACACCCAACCGCACACGGAGGGGGCGAACAGGATGGCGACCCCTTTCCACCAGAGTATACGTGTCGTAGTACGGCGACCAGCAGAACAGACATAGGAGTTTCGCTCGCTCGAGGTTACTCAATCGAGCGCGGCGTACCCTTTGCCACTGAATCATACAGACGGAGACATCTTACTGTTCAAGATCCAAAGCTCCTTGACTCCACAAGACCATACCACCACCAGGAGAATATCCAAGCCCGCAACCCGCATCCGCATCATCAAGTCGAGATAGCAGATGCCGCCCCGGGATGAACCTGGTGAATGTCGCCAACGACGGCAAAAGGCGGGATGACGGAGCGCCAGCGATCGATCTGGTCGTCGCGGAACCCGGCCGACACGGGCGACGCCGACGGGGCGAGGCTCTGCGCGCTGCACGCCGACCTGGAGCTCGGCAGCGGGCGGATGCTGGACGGCAGCAGCGGGCGGGCGCGGGACGGCTCCGGCGGCGGCGCCTCCCCGAGCGGCAGCAGCTGCGGGGGCTCCGAGATGGCCGTCGCAGTGCCACCACCGGCAGGACCAGCACCAGCACCAGCACCAGCACCAGCGGAGGCATTCGCCGGCGGCGGCGACGACGACGGCGAGTGCGGGATCATCTCGAGGGCGGGCGGGGCGGATCTCGCCGAGGCGGCCGCGGCGGCCCGGTCGTCGCGCAGCAGGTGAAAGCTGTGCAGGCCGTTCAGCTTCGCCGGCCTGCGGGTCCGTACCGCCGTCGGCCTCGTCATCCTTGTTGTCGTTGTCATTGTAGCGGCTGTCGCATCATCCACCGTCGCCCCGTCGCTGCGCGTGGGCCGGAGCGCCTCGATGGCCTCGCGCCGCCGGCGTGCCTGGTCCAGCGCGCGCTCCGTCGAGGGCGACACCCGTCTCGCCGGCGCGCCACGGTCGCTGTGTGTTGAGCGGCCGCGAGCGGTCGAGGTGCGGGACGCCGCGCGTGTGGACAATTGCCGTCGTTCTTGAGGCTGCGGCGAGTGTTCGGGGCTCGGCTGCAGCGAACGTTCGGGGTCGGGGTGCAGTGAGAATTCGGGGTCGGGCCGGATGGTATGCTCGGAATCGGATCGCGGCGGGTTCGTGCCCCTCTTCGAGGGCGTCTCTGGGTTCTTCGTCTTGGTCCTGCTCTTGCGGCGGCGGAAGACCTGCTGCTCCGAGGCCGGGAAGAGCACCTGTGTCTCGGGCGGGTTCGCTGCCTTCCTCCTCTTCTGCCGCTTGTGTGTCCGCCTGTACACGAGCCATCCCAGCGCTGGAAATATCTTCGGTCTCTCTATTCCGAGGCAGTCACTCGTCGTCGGGTACCCAGTCGCGGCTCGGAGCGTGTCGCTATTGCTCTCCAGCATGGTTGTGTTTATGGTCGAGGCCATCCCGGTTTTGGCTCTAGCCGATTGCCGGTCGCGTTTCCGGTCGATGTGGATGAAGGAAGCCTGGTTAAGCGGCAGGCTCTTGTCGACGGCAAGCGGGCACCAGATGAACTGGTCATTCCAAATGTTCTGGACGGAGCCGTATTCGCCTGCTGACAGCCAGACGAGCGTGTCCGGTTTCATCGGGACTTCGGAGCTGGGTTCGTCACGCGTGTTGGGCGAAGACGAAAAAAGAGAGAAAAAAAGACGCGGTTCGGATGGTGTGGTCGACCGGTTGGGACTCGGGCGGCGGCTGAAATGATGCCCTGGCCGAGGCCCTGGGTACCTGGGGCCTTTTGGTTGTGTGGAGCGTCGAGATAAGCTGATGGATGAAGCTTGGACTCGTTGGACTCGACGGCGTCATGGAACTAAACACGTGTCGCTCACCTTTAAATAACTAGAGCGATGTGATCTCAAAACCCTCCTATCCTCTTCAGCTCTGATGTTTTTTTTATCCTGTGTTTTGCTTTTTCCATGAAGAAACGTCACCGTCCTGTCCCACTGGCTGCTGGTCTCAGTGGCAATGTGCGCGGTGGACTGATTCACAGCAGAGCGCATCGGAGACAAAGGGGCGTGGGGGGACTTTTGTCAGGGGTCCAAACCAGATTTCGACGGGACCGCCCAGGTCCAATCATGCAGGCGGGTCTGGCGGGCCTCCACCTCGTACTGCGGCAGTATCGATACGGAGATCCGGACCCTGACGCCCTGAATCGGTGGGACAAACGGTAAACCTCCCGAAATCCATCGGCCGTACGGAGTAAGCGACGGTAGGTAGGATAGTCAACGTGTTACGAGAAGCAATCTTACAGTCGCTGGGCTGGCTCATCTCAAATGTGACATACTGCTTTCCTGATATGATGATGTTGCTTGTGCTCCAGCCAGCCGTCCTGTGCTCCAGCCGGCCGTCTTGTGCTCCAGCCAACCGTCTTGTGCTCCAGCCAACCGTCTTGTGCTCAGCCAACCGTCTTGTGCTCCAGCCAGCCGTCTTGCGCTCCAGCCAGCCGTCTTGTGCTCCAACCAGCCGTATTTGTGGCTTCACTCTGCTTTTCCCAAGTACGTACGGAGTACATACGTCCATGTATGCCCACACAATCGTGATATCGCTGCTGGTATCGCAGTAGGTAGACAGAACCAGAGATATATCACATAATGATACGAGATATAAAAGTATTCAGGTTGAAATAAGCTCCCGTTTGGACGACGAACTCTAGTCGTCGGAAATCCTACACAGTATATTCCACTAAGGAAGCCGAGTCTCTCGGGTCCGGAGATACCGCAACATCAAACCCCACAGACACAAGGTAACGCCGCGCCCTGACTTCAATTCGGACAGAGGTCATCTCTTGACATTACCTCCCGTCTAAATTACTAGTAATGATAGACAGGCTGTACAGCTGCCTCGTAAATTTCCGTGTGGTGTCTATGGCGTAAATGGCTTGGTTGTCACAAATCACAAAGTCTGCTACATAGGTAACTATGCCGCGTAAGACGGACCGCGTAGGCCGGATGCGGGCGAAGAACAAGGTGGAAGCATCAATGCCGTAATGTCCAAGTCAGATTTTCAGGTGGACTCGAGCTGGGCATTGCGTAGAGATGTGGGTTCATCGATGAAGCAATGGGCTGAAGACGTGGAGTATTCATCCAAGGAGTGCATAAATATTGGAGGCGTGCATTATGAGAGTCTAACCGCACTGGCCAAAAGCCCCCAGCCACCCTCCACCCAGCCAGCCACACTCACCTCTCCTACCTACTCGGACGGTCGGTCTCGAGTATCGTGGCAAGACACGGCATCCATTGTGCGG
The DNA here is from genome assembly GCA_022539325.1 of Xylariaceae sp. FL0804. Taxonomy (NCBI): domain Eukaryota; kingdom Fungi; phylum Ascomycota; class Sordariomycetes; order Xylariales; family Xylariaceae; species Xylariaceae sp. FL0804. The sequence continues at coordinate 12,923 of JAJKLG010000026.1, forward strand.
CATGAGATTGCTCGACCGCCAGCTGGACTTGGTCAACGAGACAGGACACTCACAATGTACAGAGAGATGCAGTACACACTGGATACAGTCCCCCTAAAGCCCCAGCCATCCTAGCTAGGCTGACACGTTTATTGAGGCCTGTAAGCTCTCGTCCTTCCCTTTCACGTCCTCCCTACCCAGGACTACGTTCCCGTCGTCTTCTCCTCGGCTACTGCTTGGCTCCAGCGTCTCGGCTATCGTCTGCTTCCTATACAGCCCCAACCTCTTACATCGCCTGTGGATCCAAACGGCAATTGGCGGAGACAGTATGCATGTCGCCAATGACGCCGCGTATCCCTTGGTGAAGTCGGGCACGTCCGTCACGGGGAAGAAGGCGATGTTGAACCACGCGATCGTGACGTTGGACCCATACATCATGGCGTACAGCGTGATGGACCGCAGCTGGTCGTCGTCCCGGCATATCTCGTTGGCCCACGCGAAGTTGACGGCCTGGCCGATGTACCCCATCCCCGCGAGATACCACGCGAAGAACTTTCCCGCCGTGGGCAGCGACGGCACCAGCAGCATGATGCACGGGATGCCCGCCGCGAACGCCATGACCACGTTGACCCACCAGCGCGACTTGGTGTAGTCCGTCCACAGCGCGAAGAGGCACGTCGACGCCACCGTGACCGCCGCCACCCCCAGCGGGTAGTAGTTGATCTCGGGCACCGTGTAGCGGCCCGTCCACTTCATCCACAGCGCCATCGGCGTGTACAGCCCGGACCATTCCATGTTGGTCTGTAGCATTCCACGTCAGCCGTCGGTCATCCTCATCCCTTCAAGAGGATATAAGAGGTTGCGTTGCGTCCATGCAGGGTGAAGCCCCTGGTCAGAGCTGACGAGCGGGTACTCACGTTGAAGACGAACTGCATGGTGAAGGCCCAGAAGCGCCAGTCGCCCAGCACTTTCCGGAAGACGCCCCGGTCGAACGGCGTGGGCTCGTGGGGTGGCAGGCGGCTGATGGCGAGCCGCTTCTCCTCCTCGGACAGGTACCAGCGGTTGCAGGCCGACGGCTCGCCGGGGAAGGTCAGGAAGCCCAGCATCCAGATGGGCGCCGTCATGAGAGCGTTGATGATCATGAGCCAGCGCCAGCCGCTGATCCCAAGGTGGCCGTTCAGGGTCGTGTAGATGGAGCCCTGCATGAGGCCGGCGAACAGCGAGCCCAGGTTCTGGCTCGCCGTGAGCAGGCAGGCGCGCTTGCCGAGCTCCGAGGGCTTGTACCAGGAGCCGAGGATGTAGTGGCCGCCGGCGAATGAGACGCTCTCGAAGACGGCCATGAAGAAGCGCAGCACCTGGATCTGCCACACGTGGTGGCAGAAGCCGACGCCGAGCGTCGTCATGCCCCACACGAAGCAGCAGAACGGGAACCAGAACGACAGCTTGACCTTGTGAGACGCCACGATGAGCGACTGCGGCACGCCGCCGACGATGTAGCCGATCTTGAAGATGGTCAACATCAGGTTGTAGTCGACGCCGGTGAAGCCGACCTCCTCCTTCATGCCCGACACGTAGGCATTGGCTATGTTCTGTCGGTCGAGGTAGTTGACGAACTGCGAGAGGCACAGGTACGACAGGATGAAGGTGTCGATCTTGAAGAGGAGCGCTCTCTCTGCCTTGTTCGTCACCTTCTCGCCGATGAAGAACAGGCGGAGTTCGTGGCCTAACCCCATAGTCACAGACTTATCGACCGCGGGGCTTTCAGTACCAAGAGGGTCGATAAGTACAGCACCAATACCGGACTGAATACGGACGGACTTTGTACTTGGACTCTTTATAGATCTATGGTATCCTGCCCTCCGTGAGCTTTATCTCAACCTCGTAGATAGTGGCCACAGTGTTTGGTGGAGAGATGCGGCAGCAATGATAAGATTGATAAATCTGGCTTCCCAGCGACGTGGTGGCAGCCTCCGGTTCACTCACAGCTTCCCGAAGATCTGCGCTGCCATGCCTCTTGGCAAAAGGGAAGAGGCAGGCGGCTTACCGCAACTGTCCCGTAGACTCTACCACAGGTAGTTCAAAGCCGATACAAAGGTTTGCTCGATGCTCTCGGCCCCACGAGTCTATACATGCGAGCCACAATGGCTGTTGTGAGCGTTGCATCGCAACGAGGACTCGTTTCTATCGGAATCGCGATCATTCGCGGCCGGCACTCGGAAGCATCCGACGGAAGACCAACTATGGGTACTGCCACCTCCATCCTTCTGCCAAGCCAGCACCAGCCGGTAAAGATAACGTCCGGCTAGGAAACCTATCGAACAATCGACGACGAGTTACCTACTCTGTGTAGGTAGAGCCATGTGTAGGTACTCTTCCACTCGGAAGCCCTCAGCTCGGTATTCCGTATGATTACATGCTCGGTCCGGATGAGTCTGCCTGTGAGGTAACACCACTTGGCGGGACAGGCGGGAATGCATGATAAGTATCAGGGCGTTGACAATGACGTTGCGGGGAGAAATTAATCGACAGGAGGTTGGCTACAACGGCGCGATTGTGTGACCATAGCAGCCCTAGGTCGGTTTTAGAGCCCAGGAGTTGCTGTCAATAGAGATCTTACTGTCCGTGATGGCTGCGCCCACTACTAGCAGTCAGCGATTACTGTTGGCAACCTGAGGCATCGTGGCTAAGTTTCCGGAGTCACCTGCAACAGCACTACCCAAAACCAAACACAACTAAAAGTTGTGAGGTTTCGTCATGTTTCGCAACTAAGGATATGCCATTCGAGACCCAGTCTCTAAAGCCTCTCCTCTGCGTCCTGGCTTCGGTCCCGTAGATGGGCATGCTCTTGCTACCAAGAATAGCGGCTCATTGATTGCAATCATGAGTTTCGCGCGTAATTTGTGAAGCAAATAAACCCTGCACAACACTGCGCGGATATGCGCAGAGTCAGGCAAGGTTATTATAAATGAAAGCTTATAGTGCACCTCGGCTGATATAAAAGCCCGACAGTTGGTTACTGGTAGAGTTGCCTAATCACTCGTTTGATTAGCTATTAAGCCTTTAAACTACTTGATTATTTAGATGCTTAGTTATTAAGTTGATAAAATTGCTTTTTATGTGTTAGTAGTTGGTTGTTCTATCCCTTCATTACTTCTTAGTCACTTAATTACTAGTCACTTAGTTATCTACTTGGTTACTTGGTATCTAGTCGTTTAGTTATCTCGTTATCCCAATCTCGAGGAACTGCCCCATATGTCCCAGAGAAGCAAACGGTCAGTTACTCGCAGATTTATTCAATGTGCGGTCTTCTTTCCCTACGCAGTGGTGCGGCTGTACGCGACGGCTATTTAGCTGCAGCCTATCGATGAGCAGGCGGCGATGAGTAGGCGGCTGCGGACCCACGCCAGCAGTGTAAGGTCATCACTATGGGGAGCTGGTTGTGCCGCTCAGCACCGTCAGTAACAAGGAGGCTATCAGCCGCCTGCGCGCTATGGGCGGCCCAGGCAGCTGTGGTGGATGAGCTGCTTGGACGCGAACGAAAAAAGGAGAAGAGCGTCTGAAGGTGGTGTCGTATCTTCTCCGGAATACCAAAGTATTATTCCAAACGGTGTCGAGAACTGCCGCCTGGCCCTGTCAGCGGATAACTCGACGTCCAAGCTTGAGGTCGAGCGCCATTTCAGCCTAGGTCCAGATTAAGCTCGCACTTCTCTCCGGGTCTGGCCCCTTACCTCATCTAATCCGCAGGGAGATATCGAACGCGACACATAACATGATACGAAGGCTCAAGTGATAGCCAGCGGTAGCCCCTAGCCTGCGCACCCGGCCTCGAGGATCGCCAGATGAGATGGACCGCCAAGCTGCGGCTTAGCGGCAGCTTCACCAACTTCCACTTTGACGAAGCAAACCGGAAAGAGAGCATGCTGCTGCGTAAGGTGAGACCTGGCCCATGTCAATGCAGGTGATCTGAAATGTCGCCATAACGCACGTCGCGAGCAGCGCTCTGGACCAGGGTTCTTCTCGGATGCCATAGGCTCAGATATACCGAGGGTTAGTCATAACACGGTAGCAATTGAGTATCAAAACTTGGTAGCCAGCTGCCAACTTCCTACTCTTTCACCTCACGAAGAGCTAGGAAACCGGAAAACCGGCTTATAGCTGGAACGCCAGCCAATGAGTGCATCATGGCCCATAGTTATGTCTGCCGGTTACCCGTGGGGTAGACAACCAACGTCATTCAATGAGCTACTTACTGCAAGACAGGTCACTTGTCATAGCCACCTTTCACCGGCGGCAGTGTGCATTGATACCAGTACCACCTTATCGTGTATATATAAGTGCGTGTCTCAATCAACTTCTGTCAAGTAGCCCAGACCACACAACTCACCACTACCAAACCACCAACACAAGAACTTCAAATTGTCTATACTGCGCTTTCAAACCATCTCAAGCCACCATCATCCCAATGGACGCCATCAAGAACAAGGTCTCTGGCGGCTCCGGCAAATCCAACAGCGGCGGCTCCGGCAACAACAATGGCGGCTCCGGGGGAGGGTCTTCGGGAATGGCTACCAAGGGTATGTCTACCCTATACCACCTTCCGAAGAGGTGTATGTAAACACAAAGCTGACAAAACTCCCGTCAGGCCTTCACGCCCTGGACAACAGCAAGGGCGGAGACAAGTTGAATGACCAGCAAGAGCACAAGGCTGGCGATGCTATTGGTAGCCAGATCGATAAGAGAATCTGATGGTCCATCCGAGCATGCGCTTGCATATATTGGGACTACGTGATGGGCAGGTCACAACAGCCATTATTCGAAATAATCCTAGATATGAAGGAAAATGATTAGCTTGGCTCTTGTATAAGACTCTTTGATCTTGGAGTGTCGTGAGCCCTACGACGCGCTATCCCTCGATGCGAACATTTCCATCGTCCGCGAAAGGCGCTGCACGCTCCGAGCATGCATGCATTGATAGCCCGTCTCGTAGATCAGCGTAGACACTGGGCCACCACTATGACGCAGCGGGTGCAGCACGAGCCCACGCCCACCGACAAACACACAGACTGGGAATGTCGAATCCGGAGCCCAAGCGAGCCGGCTGGAGGACGCCTGCCGGGGCAGGAGCAGCCTAGGGCCGAGCTCGATTCCCATGGTTGCCCGCGAAGTCTGACCCGCAGCCGGAGCCCATGCGGCGAGACTGGGGAATAACATGTGCCGAAAGTGATGCCCCAGCGTAATCGGTGAGCAACACGTGGCACGGAGCAGTAACGGGGCTGTGAGACCACGGAGTAACGCGGGGCGTACTGGCCGTCTTGGAGTGCCGCGCAGGAGGGTGCTTTGCTGCAGCATGCAGGCCTGGGCTGTAGCGATTGAAGGTGACTGGTGATATAATGGTGACTGCTGTGGCGAGGTTATCTGGCATAATTTGAACAGTGACGTCTTTAGCAATATCGACACCTATAAAGCTGGGAGTATCAGCAATTCGAGATTAAGGGTTGGTAGGTTAGGGAGCTAAAGAGAGAAGGGTAGACTTTTGTAATTTCCTTCCTATCTATATCCTACATAGCCGGCTCTATAACCCCTGGCTTCTCACAGGTATGTAGTGACTTGCCTGATTATTGCTTGTCCTTTTCTGCTTCGTCCTTCTCGGTCGTGGTCTGCTTCTGCCACATGGCGTAGTAACTACCCCGAAGGCTGAGGAGTTCCGAGTGCGTACCGCGCTCGACAACCTTGCCCTTGTGCAGAACGACGATCTGGTCAGAATTCGTGATAGTAGAGAGCCGGTGTCTATTGGCCTAGTCAGTGCTGGATCTCAATTCAACGTACGCGAAACATGGCACTTACGCAATCGTGATTGTGGTCCGCCCCGATGTCACTCGTTCCAGGGCTCCTTGGATTAGCTTCTCGGTGTGCGAGTCAAGAGACGCGGTTGCTTCGTCAAGCAACAGGATGCGAGCGTCCTTGAGAATGGCGCGTGCTATAGCAATCTGAGAAACACGCATCAGTGTCAGAAGCTCTGCGCCGTATTGAGTCGGGGGGGAGGGCGGGATTGTGTGTAGTGGGCGGGATTACCCGTTGACGTTCACCGCCGGAAAGTTTGAGCCCTCGCTCTCCGACCTTGGTGCTGTATTGGTCGGGAAAGGCCAATATCCGATCGTGGATATTCGCAGCCTTGCATGCCTCGTACACCTCGTCTTCGGTTGCCCTCGGGTTGGCATAGAGCAGATTGTACATGATGGTTGCGTTGAACAGCACAGTGTCCTGTGGCACTACTCCGATGTGCTTTCGCAGACTGTCCAGTTTGAGGTCGCGGATATCGTGGCCATCCACGGAAATTGATCCGCTCTTGACATCGTAGAACCGGAACAGCAGTCTCAAACACGTTGATTTACCACTGCCAGATTCCCCCACGAGGGCAGTCTTCGTCCCGGGAGAAACAGTGAAGCTGATGCCATCGGTGGCTGGCTCCTTGCCCTGGTAAGAAAACTCCACATCACTAAACTTGACCTCGCCTTGTGGTGGGGGCAATTCGACCGCGTCTGGCTTCTCTACGATTCCAGAGGTCTCGTTATACTAGACAAGGTCAGCTGGCAGGTCACTGGTGCAGGAACGATAATCCACGAACCAGCTCGAGCATCCGCTCTGCTTCGATGAGGTTGTTCTGAAGCATCGTGTAATATGTCCCAAAGAAGTTCAGCGGGGCTTGAAGCTGCGCGAAGTACGTGATGATGGTGACGAAACCAGCAACACTCTGCTGTCCAATGGAAATCTTGTACGCCGAGACTGCAACGATCAGAGCCGTGCCAATGGTAAACACCGAGCTCTGTGTCAGGTTGAGCAGATTCAGAGACCACAGGACCAAGCGTTCAGCCTTTTGGTACACCGTCACATGCTCTTTGAATCTTGCGGATTCAGCAGGCACCGCACAGTTGTGCTGCACCGTCTCGTAAGCCATGATAGCGTCAGTCCTGCCTTGAAGTTAGCTTTAACCAGACCTGAAGGAGACTGGAAGCTTAGCTTACTTGGTAGCATCCATATCCCGGCTCTTGGTTGTCATGTCTCTCCTCTGCCGGCCACGATACTTGGCCATGTACATGGTGAGGAAGATGTATGACCACATGATAGCCAAAATGATGAGAGTGTAGAATGCGTCGTATCGAGCAAAGAAGTAGACAGCTGCCACGAAAATGTCGAAGACCATGGGAAACACCTGGAAGAGGAAGTTCTCGAGAAAGGTGTTCATAGCACTGCCACGGCTGAGCGCGCTTGTCACTTCACCGATCCGCTTGCTCAGATGGAAGTCCATGGAGAGCCCCAGAACATGCTCGAACGCTGCGCACGAGAGCCTTCGATACAGCGACTGCGATACCGGTATCCAGAGGACCGAGCGAGCGGCCCCGAGAGCGCCCTGTGAGCCCTGCAGACCCCGATAAACAAGGTAGAGGACAATCTCCTTGTAGGGTATACGACCATACCCGAGAGCATCGACAAGCACCCCCAGCTGGTATGGAACAAGGATGTTCACGATGCGTTGGCACACCAGAATAATCAGGCAAAGAACAACAATAGCTTGGTGGACAGGAGATCGAGCCGGCCTGAGGCATGTCAGAGCTTGAACCGTAGAAATATTAGGGTGGCGTGATGACGCATTCTCAGCTCAGCTTGGCTCACGTACCACAGATAGGGGAACAGGACTCGAAACCCGGCAATGTAGTCGAACCAACCCGACCTCTGGGGATCGCGGGGCTTCCTGCTTTCCGCTTTGGCTTCCGTTCGGCAAGGCACCACCGTAGCCATTGGCAGGCCCATCTGCGTTTTCCAGCAGTGACTGATGTTCCATTGAAGACCCCTCTCGAGATCTCCTCATCGCGTATTGCCTATGTGCCAAGGTAGCGATCATCAGGCCCAGCACAACAATGCGGGCCAGGCCTAAGCTGAACAGTGCATCGAGGATGGCTGGCGGCAAGGGGATCACTCGCTGCTCCGCCTTGAAGAGAGCAGCGATGACAGCCTCGATGCACACGCCGATGGCCCATGCATGGCAATGGGAGACTGTCGGGGACCACGGGCCATCAGGGTCGGGCAGTAGGCCGGCCAAGAAGTAGAGCAGGACTCCAATGTAGGATGCCTAGTCAGGTACGTCAGCAGTCGAGGCCACAAGTGGCCAGGTCGATGGGTACCCACGAGGTATGCACTGTAAGGGAAGTCGACTGGCTCGTCAACGGCATCAGGACCCGTGACAGCTTCTCTAAGTACCAGGGCCACGCTCGCGATCTAGGTACGGGTGGGTGGAACAAAACGCGTCAGCAAGTCTGTCTGTCTGTGAGTAGGTACGGTCTCAGTGGGCACGTGACGAACCAGAAATGGCGCCAGGAGAAGCTGGAGAGCCCAGATGAGCTTCGCGTAGCGGCGCTCATTTCTCTTGGCCCTCTCGTGGTCGGCGGTCTCGAGGCTCACGGG
>JAJKLG010000027.1:0-13139 GCA_022539325.1 Xylariaceae sp. FL0804
CGCGTATAATAATTACGTTACCGGTATTATAAAATATATTAATAAAAATAATCTCCGGTTTTTTCGTTATAATAAAGCGTATTATCTCGAATAACCTAATACCCTTAAGACTATTATTAATACTAATATTAAAATTAATTATTAATAAGGGGAGTATAAAACTTAGGCTATAAGAATCCGAATATTCCCATTTTCGGGTTTAGGGTATAAAAAACTAAATATTTATAATAATAAAAATAAAAATATTTAGTTTTTTAAGCGGTTAAGGGTAATAAGGATTATAAAAAGGAAAAAATATATAATAATTATAATAGGGTGCATAAATAATAAATAAGTATAATTTAATCTTATTTATTAACTCGGTAAATAAGATAGGAAATTTTATAAGAATTACGGTATTTTATATAAAGGAAGAGTACAAGTAATATATAATTAATTAAGCCTTTAGCATATATTATATTATTAAAGGAATAAGGGGATAATAAGCCTTACTCCGTATCGGTATATCCGTTTTATTATATTATTATTTAAATCGGGGTTATAAAGTATATTAAGTCCTATTATTTCCGTAATAATATTATTATATAATTTATTATAATATTCGGGTAAAGCGGGGTTTAAAATACTTACCGCTCGGTAATATTAATAATACGGTAGTTATTTTACTTCGAAATCGTATTCCGGTAACAGTAGGTTAAAATACCTAAGCTTAATGACGTAAACAAAACGTTTATTTTCCCGGCCTTATACTAATAATCCGGTAAGGCCTAGGTAAAGCGTCCCTAAGCTCGGTAACCTCTACATAATATATTACCGCAGGAGAAGAACTTAAATTATAATTACGGGCGGCCGCCGGGAATAAATAAGGGTAAGTACGGTATAATCCAAGGAATACTAATAATAAAAACGGCTTATAATATATAAGAAAAGGAGCCGGTAATAAAATAGCGTTCGAGGATTACCGGTACTAAAACGGTTTACGGTATATAAGGAGGGCGGTAAATAATAAAATAGTATTTAAGGAGTACCGTACTAAGATAGCTCGCAATATACAAGGAGGGTAATAAGTAATATAATAGCGTTTAAGGATTACTAATACTAGGACGGCTCGCGGTATATAAGGAGAGCGGTAAATAATAAAGTAGTATCCGAGGAGTACCGGTATTAAAACGGCTCGCAGTATATAAGGAGGGCGGTAAATAATACGGTAGCGTTTAATAAATACTAATATTAAAATAGCTCGTAGCGTATAAGGAAGGCGGTAAATAATATAATAATGTTTAAGGATTATTAATATTAGGACGGTTTACGGGCGTGCAGGGAAAGCGGTAAATAATACGGTGGCGTCCGAGGATTATTAATACTAGAACGGCTTACGGTATACGGGGAAGGCGGCTAATAATACGGTTATATCCGATAAATACTCCTATTATAAATCTTTTCGGCCGGGAGCGCTTAATAAGAATAATATTTAACGTATATAAGATTAAGTTAAAAGGCTAATTTATATACTTAATTAAAATCGATTATAATTTATATCGGTATATAATTTATATCTTATACTGCTTATTATAATAGCTTTAAACCTTAATCGCGTATTATACCGTAAAAGGGATTATATTTTTAGGCTATTTTAGTCTTAATATATTAGGGATTATAATAAGCGGTGGTTATATTTAATACTAGGGAGAATAGTTTAAAAGCTGCTTAATAAGCTTATTAATATCGCTAATAATATAATATTTAATATAAGGGTTAATTAACGATTAAATTAAAGGATTAAATAAATAATAATAATAAACGGTTTAATACCTTATTAAAAACTAATATTAAATTCGGATAAAACTCGGAATTAATTATTAAATTAACTAGACTCGGCTTAAAAAGCTATTACCGTTCTCTTAAATACCCTTTCGCGCTTCCTCCGTTATCTCTTAGCGTTAATTAAAAGCATAATAATAATAATAACTAATATATAAGTATATAACATAAAACGGCGAAAAAAAATGGGTATTAATAATAATATAATAATAAAATATAAAAATAATAAATATATATATATAATAATTTTTTTAGAAATAATATTCCTTATAATACCTTATTATTCCGTAATAAAAAGGTAATATAAGAAGGTTACCCCTTAAATAAAGGAATTTAAAAAAAGCCGAGGTTTATAAACGAAAATATAATATCCTAAAAAGCTTATTAAAATTACTTAAATAAGCTTATAAAGCGAATTTCGGGTTATAGTTTTAAAACTAGGGCGTTTTTAAATAAAGTATATCCGGAGAAGGAACTTTATTAAGCACTCTAAGATTAAATTAAAAAAACCCGGGAATATTTAAATAATATAATTATATTTAAGCCTTAAGAAGGATTAGGTAATTAGCTTAAAAAAAGCCGGTTAACTAAAATATATATTCGGCGCCGGGGATTTTATTCTTATATCCGAGAGCTAAGGATTAAATCCGTAATAATAACCGAGAAATAATACCTTTATTTACCTAGATAAAAACATAATATCCTAAAAAGCTTATTAGAATTATTTAAATAAGCTTATAAAGCGAATTTCGGGTTATAATTCTAAAGCCAGGGCGTTTTTAAATAAGATATATCCGGAGAAGGAATTTTATTAAGCACTCTGGGATTAAATTAAAAAAACCTAGGGATATTTAAATAATATAATTATACTTAAGGGCTTTTAGGAGGTTTTTATAACCATCGATTATAATAATCCGCCTAAAAAAAGAACCTGCTTTATTTAAGTTTTAGCCTTTTAACGCTACCGGAGGCTCCGTTTCCGGCTTTAGCTCCGGCTTTAAATTAAGCATTAATAATAAAGGATATAAATAACTTTTAAATATAAATCCAGGGTATATTATATAAAATCCGTAAAATTAAATAAAAAACTAATAATTTTAAGCGTATTTTTTCTAGCGGCTATTATACGCTCGTTATTATTAAAAAAAGCAAATATAAGGCTATATTAATCGCGGCTATTCGTGGGATAAACCCTAGGCATATATTTAATATACTTATCGAATCTCCCTTACTTAATAATTAGCATTATATAAACGGTTCGGAAAGCCCGGAACTAATTTCTAATAGTTATAAAAAGGCAAAAACGCGCGCACGTTAATAATAAGGATAATAATAAGAATAAATTCGAAATATAAAAGCAATTAAAAAACGAGTTATAACGGTTATTATAAAGATAACGGGTTTTTAAAGCCGTTTACGGAACCTATTATTAGGCTAATATTACCGTTTATTATAAGGCCGTAAAGGATTATTAATAAGGTATTAACGGCTAACGATAATAAGGAAAAGGATTACCGCTTAAGGCTAAGGAACGGGGACGTTTTAGCTATAAGCTAAAAGGCTAAATCTAATCGCCTTATTATATCCAAGAGCGTGTTTTAACGGAAACGCGTAATATGGTTTACCGCTAAAACCTAAAAGCTCCTTAATATAATCACGGATTTAATAAAAAACTACTCTTAAACCATAATAAAACGGGAGAATAAATTTAATCCCCCGCGTAATTAATAGGCTATACGCGATAAGGCGCGGAACCTTAAGGCGCTTTACTTATAAAATAACCGCATATTACCCCCCGGGTTTAATAAAATCGCCTTAAATATAAAAGAGAGGAATAAGGTTATATAATATAACCGTAATCCGGATAAAGCTAAGAATAACCTCGATAATAATAACGCGATTATTAATAATATTTAAGCGGCCTTATAATAAACGGATAATAATTTACGATTTAAAAAATAATAATTTATTATAAACTTTTATAAGCGGGTAATATTAGGATTATTATGCTTTTTTCTTAATTAACCGAAGGGAATAATATCGAGTTTTAAATAAACGCTAATTATATAAATCGATTAAAATTTACAGTTTATTAAAAAGCACTGGGCCCGTAATATTTATTTAAATTACTCTTATTTTAAATTAATATTAGGTTATTTTAAGGTGTACTCGTAATTAACCGTTAAATAAATACTATTTATACCAGATTATTATATAATACGTTAAATATAAGGACCCGCGAATTATAGGAATATATTTCCGCGGCTTTTTAATTAAGGATATTAAGGAGCGAAGGGGAAATAGGTGATTATATACTAATAATATAAAGGGTAAAACGGGAGGAGCGGGAGGTATACTTATACTTAATATATTAAAATATAATTATAGGTTAAATTAATATAATTAAAAATAAAATATTTATATAATAAATAAATAGGTTAGCTTTTATTAGTAATTGCTTAGCTAACCCTATTATATGCGGGGGGTTAATATAACTGGCTTAATCCCGGATAAAAGGCTAATAAAGTTTATTATCGCATAACCTAAAGTAAGGATATATAACTCGATAATAAAAGGTAATATTATTTAATTTAATTAGTTTTTTTAATTATTAGTTTATTAAAACGGCTCTTATTACCTATACTCGATATATTAAAATGCGACCATATATTAAGTAAGTATAATAAAAAATCGAATATTTATATAATAAGTAGGTAGGCTTTTATAAGTGGTTACCTAGCTAAGGTTTTATAAGGGGCGGGATATAATTAACCTAATCCTGGTTAGGTTATTAACGAAGTCTGCCCTTACGTAACCTAAAATCAGGATATATAACTTAATAATAAATAATAATATTATATTTAATTTAATTAATTTCTTAAGTTATTAGTTTATTAAAAGGGCTTTTACCCTTATGCTTAATATATTAAAATACGACCGTAATTTAAGTTAATATAATAAGAAATCAAATATTTATATAATAGGTAATAAGCAGGCTTTTATTAATAATTACCTAGGTAACGGGCGTATATAGGGATATTAATACGGCTGGTTTAATCCTAATTAGGTTACTAATAAAGTCTGCTATCGCGCAGCTTAGAGTAAGGATATATAACTCAATAATAAAGGGCAATATTATTTAATTTAATTAGTTTTTTTAATTATTAGTTTATTAAAACGGCTCTTATTACCTATACTCGATATATTAAAATACGACCATATATTAAATAAGTATAATAAGAAATCGAATATTTATATAATAAGCAGGTAGGCTTTTATAAGTGGTCGCCTAGCTAAGGTTTTATAAGGGGCGGGATATAATTAACCTAATCCTGGTTAAATCGCTAACGAAATCTGCTCTCGCGTAACCTAAAGTTAAAATACACGACTCGATAATAAATAATAATATTATATTTAATTTAATTAATCTTTTAAGCTATTAGTTTACTAAAAGGGCTTTTACCCCTATGCTTAATATATTAAAATGCAATTATAGCTTAGGTTAATATAATAAGAAATCAAATATTTATATAATAGGTAATAAGCAGGCTTTTATTAATAATCGCCTAGTTAACGGGCGTATATAAGGATAATAACACGGTTAACTTAATCCCGTTTTGGCCTTTAACGGCTAATAATTTAAAAGCGTAATAATAACCAAAACCAACGATTAGGAATACGAATAATTTACTAAAAAGTAATAGAATTTAATTACTATTTTAATTCTTTAAAATATAAGTACTTTATAAAGCAATAACCAAAATTATATCGAGTTACGATAGCAAATAATAAAAGTATAATAAAAAACGGAATATTAAGGTAATAAATACTCGCATGAAAAAAACGATTAAATCCTACGCCAATACCTATAAACCCTAACCCGCGGCCTGCAAAGATCTTTAAGGAAGATATATATACCGCGGCGGTTTTTTTACCGGGTTTAAGTACGGATTAATTTAGTAAGCTATAAGCAGAACTTATATAACCGGAGAAACCCACGGGATCGGTATTCGGTAATAGGAATATTAAACTAGGTTTATAAGTAAGGGTTAACGTTTAATTATAGCGCGTTTATAATGGTTTAATATTATAAGAGTTATTACTTAACGTTATTTAAGTTTTTACCGTTTACTTCGAACTTTAAGCTGGCGTATTTACGAAGAGCTTTAATAAGATTATTATTATACTGCGTGTTTTAAATTAATAATACGGTTTACTAAACCGGTAACTTTCGCTTATTATTATATAAGAATATAATCGTTTTAATAAATAGGTATAAATTATAATAGTTTTTAATAAATATACCCGTACTATAAACGCGGGTAAGCTTTAGTAATATATTCTTTATTTACGTAATAATATTTTAATAAAGAATAAATATAATTATTTTTTCGCTATTATCGATAAAAGTATTAATAATTAATAACTTATATTTTTTTATGCGATAAGCCGTAAGTGCTTTAATACCGAGGACCCGGAGTAAATAAACGAGTTGCTTAAAAAGATTAGTTAGGAGTTTAATCGTATTATTTTAAAAAACCGAATATTTAAATAAAGGCGGAGAAATATTAAGAAACCAGATATTTATACTTATAAGATATTTAATTTTTTATAAGCAGATAAGGTAGCGGGTATATATAATAAGGGGGGGTATTAGCTAGCTGCGGATAAAAAAAAACGGGGATTTATACTTAGGTTTACGGTAAAAGGACGATAATTAATAGCTAGCCGCCTTTTTTTCCATTTATCTTAATATATTTAGCCTTTTAATCCAGGGTTATAGCTAGGGCCCGTAAAAGGGCAGGCGATTTAGCTATTATAAATAAAACGAGATTATTCCGCCGCGTAAGGAATAAGATAATTTTATCCCGTATACTTATATTAAATAATTAATTAACGCCGCCGTTCCCTAAGTTAAATAAGGGTATAATAATATTAAAGCTTTCCGTAATAATATCCCGTAACCGCTAAAATCCATAATATAATTATTTAGGGGTTAAGATAAAAATATACTTATTACTTATATTATAAGAATATATCTCTAGGGTTTTAAGAATATATTTCTTTTATAAAGCAGATATTATATAATAAGCGTAATTATATATTACCAGGGTTAAGCGCCGTATAAAATCACGGTAATACTCTTATATAAGTTAAGGGAAAATTAATTTAAGCCTTTTTAAGGTAATTTTAATATCCTTAAAAGGTAATAACAGGCTTTTAAAACATTTTAATAAAACGGTGTATAAATTATGCTTATTATATAACCCGTGGCTTATAAAAAGTATATCCGCTTTTCCGGCCTGTTTTTAAGTAATATTAATCGCGCTTATTATGCGTAATAACCTAGTTAAGTCCTCGAGCTTTAACTTTTTTAAGGGGGGGGTAAAATATTTTTATATTTTGCCGTTAAGGGGGGGATTAAACGCTTAAAAAATATATTCCAGTTCGCGAAAATATTAAGGGTAGATAACCAATAATAAGCTTATAATTAAAAAATAGCGGTATAATACTTAATGCTTTTCGAGGTTAATATTAAGGCGGGCTAATATCGGTTTAAAACTACGGGTAAAATCTAAGGTAATATTTTTATAACCGTGTTTACCTCGTTATTCTCTAGCGGTATAATACCCTAAAGTAAACCGGATTTAATATTCGTAAATAATACCGTTATTATCCGCTTTTATATTAAAATTATATATGGTTTTTTTTTTTTAATTTTTATGCGTTTATATATTTATTATATAATAAGTGCTTAATCCTAATCCTTTAAGGAGTGGTTAAAAGTAAAGATCGAACTTATAAGTAATATATCCTTATCTTTTTCGTAAAACCGGGTTTAATTATATTTTATAAGCCGTAATAATATTATTATTAAAGCGTATAATTTCTCGTTATCGGCTTTAAAAGGGTATTAAATACTAATTAAAGGTGCCTTCTGTAATAAGGTAATAATCTCCGGGTTTAAGGTGTTAAGGGTTCGAATATTCGTAAATAACGTATTATTTTAATAATCATACGAAATCGCTAAGCTTATAAAGTAAATATATAAGGGTTATAATACGGCCGTAATTAAACGTAATTAAATATTAATAAAGCTTATATAAAATAACCGTAATATTAAGAAATGGAATATTTAATTATTAAATATCTTGTTTTTTAATGGATATAATGAAAGGGAATATATTATTTATTTAAATATAATACTTAAACTCGAACCTATCGCAGAATTTAAGGTATACCGTTATAAAGTTTACGGTTTTAGTATTCGATAATACCTCGGTATATATTAAGCCAGGTGCGTATTTAATGGTTTTTATATTATAAAAGCGTAATTCCTTATCGGTTACCGTTACCCTATTATAAAAATAGGGTAGGGGAGGTTTACCCTCGGTATATTATTATTATAGCGTAATAAAACCGTGGTTTTTTATAATAACGTATAAATCTTTTCCTTTATAATTATTATACTCTTCCGGGAACTTTTAATTAGGTGCGGTAATAGAGGTGGATATGGTTAAGGGCGTATTACCGCGGGCACTACCTCGGCCGTAACCGGTATAACCGGCGCGTTTATTACGAGCTTAACCTCGGGGGAGTAGGCGTTTACGAGAGCCGCTTCTTATAGCTAATATAATCTTTATATTTATATTAAGCGGCTAGGTTATAAGCCGGTATCAGGTTATAGAGTTATACCTTATTAAAATGCTTATAACGAGTACGCGGTAAAAAACGAGATATTTAAGGGTAATATTATTAAAAAAAAAAAACCTAGGGTAATAAAAATAAATTATTAAAAATTAAATCGCCTTATAAGTATTCTGTTTTTTATATTACGCGGTAACCTTAATAAAATATATTTAATCCGGTTAATTATTTTACGGAAACGGGTATATTATCGAAATGCCTGCGGCTAATACGCGGTGGTTAACGGTATACCTGCGAGTATTACGGTTAAAAAAAAATACGGGTAATAATAATAAGGAGAAAAGGAGGATATATTAAAATATTAGTAATTTAACCATTTTATATATATTCGGATTCTTAATCGGTTTAATAACCAGGTAGCGATTAATATTATCCCTTTATTAATTAAGTAAGGGCGGGGTAATATAAAGGTACTTACGGCTATTATATAATAAAAAACCGAATAATAAATATACAGGGTAAAATTCTTATACGAATAAGGAAGGGAACCGGGTTAAAAAAGGAAGAATAAAATTAAATACTTATAATTAAGCTGCCTAATACGTAATAATTTCCAGGATTACGTAATTATTACGCGTATATAGGGAAAGCGTGCTTATTATACCTATTATTTAACCCCGTATATATATTATACCTGCTAAAATAAGAGTGAATTAAGCCCAAAAAACCGAGGCGGAGAATAAAAAGTGCGCATAAGGGATAATATGCTTTTAATACCCGTATTTACCGGTTAAATATAATATAATAAAAATAAGGGGGAAAAATAAAAGTAATAAGTTAAAAAGACTGCAATTACCTGCTCGGTATTTTTATAATAGGTATTTAGTTTTTAGCGTTTATATATTAAGCGGTAAAAGTTAGCTTATTATATCGATACGGGCCTAAGCCCTATTAAAAGCAAGATATTTATAAATTAGATATAATATTAGGAAGGGAATAAAAAAGGAATACGGTAATAGCCTAAACCAGTATTAATATATTAATACCTTTATAATTAATATTTTATTTCTAGAATTCCGTATTTAGGTAACCGGTATAAAAAACCCTTACCGGAGAAAGCAAATACGTACTTTTATACTTAATATTAGCGGTATATTTAATATTTATAGGAGACGCGGGTAAGGGGGGTTATATTAAGCTGGATCGAGTTTAATATTAAATACCTTATTTATAATCGGTAGGTTTTTTATATAGGGTATAACCTATTAGCTTATTCCTTTTCACGATAATATATTATTACCTTTGGTTTTTTAATTATTTTTATTAATACGCAGGCTATATATTATAACCCGATTTCGGTTATTTTACGGGAAGATTAGAATAACCGGCTAAAGACTTAGCAAGTATATTCTTCGGTAAATAAACGGAGAAAAAAAAATCTTACCGGAATATTAGGTTTATTAATATTATTTATTAATTTCCTAAAATAAGCCTGCTTAATACGCTAAAAAATAAGTAAAAGAGATTAAATAATCCCGGCCGTATCCCTTTTTTAAAACGCGCGCGTAAATAAAAAGTTTATTATAAAATTACCCGAAACGCGCTTACCTATAACAGTGCTAGGATTTTAATAACTTAGGTATAAATATAAAAACGGTTATAAAAAGGTTATTCCGTTTTACTTTTTACCTTAAACCTTTAAACCTAATATTATAAAGATTATTATTATATTACCGCTCTTTTTATACCCGAACCACGGTAAGCGTTAGCTTACCGATTTAATAATTTAACCGAGCCTAAGCAGCTATAACCTAAACGATTACTAAAGCCTAATTAAACTCTTTTATTTTTATAAACTTATTATATTTATTTTTATTATTATTTCCCTAGATTAATAAATTCCCTCCGTTTTTAAAATTATTAAGGGAGGCCCGCCGTAAAAAAGGTAGACTGGAACCTAGGCCAGGTAATAAAAATATAAATCTCTTCCTATTATAACCGCCCGGAGGGAATAATCTTTAATTTTCGAACCGTTCCCCGCTTTATTACGTATTTACCTTTTTATTAAACCCATTATAATTTAATCCAAAAATACTAGAATTATAACCGTCGAGTTAAAGCTAACGGTCGAGTAAGCCGGTAATTATTAATTTAATTATGGAAAAGCCCGGTATTATTATTTCCGATATTAATCTACGCTTTTTAATCTTACCCGTACCGTTTATTACCAGAATATAAAGCACCCCGGTTATAAATTAAACCCATAATACTAGCGGCCGCATAATTAAAAAACGCTAAACCTTTATTACCTTATTTAATAACCGTTTAACGAAAATAAGGAAAACGGCCGCGGGGGTTATTTAATATAATACCCTTTTTAGCAATAAAGCCTTCGAAGGTATTAACTTAATTAAGGATATAAAGGTATTTAAGGAATTATTCGCTCCTAAAATAAATAAATATCATAAATTCGTTTCGGTTAAGTATATTATTTATATAAATAATTTTACCGAGCTTATTATTATTTATTACGGTATATATAACTCCCTATAATTATAAGAATCCGAATATTTATAATACCGGTTCTTTTAAATATTTTATTTTTTAAGCTATAATCCTCGATTAATTAAGCGTTTTTATATTATTATATTAATGTTTTATATGTTTAGGTTATATTTTTTACGCTAAATATATTTAAATAACTTTATATACCGGTCCCGATAATAATATTTAGCCTAATGCTTATCCGATTTATAAAAATAAAATAAAGTTTTTTAAGGATAAAAAAAATAAGGTAAATAATCCATTTACCCCCTCGAGCTTAAGCTTAAAACCGTTATTAATACTAAAAAACGCAAGCCGGCTTTATTATAGCCGGCGGGCTTATAAGTAGATATAATCCGCCTAATATAATATAAAGGCTAAAATATATAAAGGAGTAATGAAAATACCCGATTTAGCGGAGGATTAAAGGGGATAAAAACAATTATAAAATATATAAGTATAACCTAGAGTTAAGCAAAAATATAATACGGTATATAAATTAAAGGACTTAATATATAATTAAAAGCTATTTATAAACTAAGCTCGATTATAATATAATATAATACTTAATTTATTTATACTAACCCTTATTATTAATAAAGGGCGTTTTAGCGATTAACGGGGTTTTTTTAATATTATTAATTAAGGTTTTTTATTGTTTTAAAGTGATTAATAAGCTGGCGGCGGTATAAATACGCTTCCTATTAACCCTTTATTCCTCCCTCTCTTATTTTTTTTCCCTTTTTTTTTTCCTTTTTCTCCCTTTTCTTTTGCTCCCTGGCCTCCCGGGCTTTAGCTTTCCTCTCCGCCTTATTATACGGCTTTTAAAGCCTTTCCACGGTAGACTTAAGTATATACTTATCGGTAAATTACTAATTAAATCTCGGTTAAAAGTATTTAATTAGGGTATTAATATTAATTTTAGGTTTTTCTTTTATCTCGGTTATAAGCGAGGCGGTTTTAAGAAATTAAATAAGGTTTTATTCTGGGCAAAATCGGCGCACTTATTAAGGTTAACTAATATAAATCGCGTAATAAGGCTAATAAACTCGGAGGCTTTAAACATTTGCGTATAATAATAACCGCGGGGATTATAATTAATTAACTCCTATAAATACCGGTTAAAAAAGCTGGTTATATAAAACCTTAATAAGCTTATATATAATAATAATACTTAGCTTACCTTATATCTTTAGGGAATAATACTCTCGGTAATAAGCTAGCAGGAAAACTTCCGTTATATAATACGCTTATAACTCTCGTAAATAATATCAAGAATAATAATAATCTTCCACTTTATAAATCTTATTTATTTAATCCGTATTAATTTGCTTAAACCTGGTTAAATACGTTCGTAATTAACCCCAGCTTAAAACTATACCCTTATTATAAGCCTTTTATAGGTTTAGGCCCAGGCTAATAATCTTAATATTATATATAAGGATATTATATATATCGGTAATTATATTATTAAATATATAAATAAAGGCCTCGCGTTCTTTTAGGGTATATATAGCTCTAAATAATAATACCTTATATTAATTAATTTAAGAGTATTATAATTTCCCTAGGTAAAAAATTAATATTTATTCTCGGCCGATAAATAAGTATTACGGCGTAAAAAAAAAACCAAGTATCGGTTACCGGAATATTATTTACCTCGTTATATAAAAGCGTATATTAAAGTACGCGGTATAAAAAACGGGATATTTATAACCAGATATTGGTTTTTTATAACCAGGAGGAAACTTATTATTAGGCTTATAATAACTCGAATATAAGCACGATTCGGTTAGTAGTTTAATATCCAGGTTAATAAAAGCCTTAACCTAGTTTAATACCTAACCGAGTATAATAATAATAGGGCGGTTATAACAGGTAAAAAACTTTAATAATAATATCCGGTTTTAAGGACGGGTATATAATTATTACCAGTTAATTTTCAAAATAAACCAAGCGGTATTATTATTACTTATATAATTAATTAGCTTATTTACCGCGTAACCTTAACGGCCACTTTTTTTTTTTTAGGCTCGGGGTTAAAAGTATTATCTCCTATATTATATCCTTTATTATCTTTTCTTCCTTCTCGGGTAAACTATTCTTATTTTTAGCTTACGAAGGGT